>VZTA01023741.1:999395-1015341 GCA_013398855.1 Mohoua ochrocephala | reverse complement strand
GGGGCGCGCGCGCCGGTGGCTGCCATGGCAACGCGCGCCACGTCAGCGCGCGGCCCCGGCGGGCTCGGGGGCGGCGAGAGGGGAGGGGAAAAAACCCCAAATCCACCCCAAAAAGCGCAGGCGACGTCCCTGCGGAGGAGGAGTTCCGCATGGAACAGCCCAGCCGGGCCCGGGAGGCTTGTGGCGTCAGCAGCCATGAGACACCCCTCGTGCCGTCATCAGGGGTCGCGTGGTATCCCAGAATGACAGAACATGCTGAGTTGGAAGGGACCCTCAGGGTCACCGAGTCCAACTCCCGGCCCTGCCCAGGACACCCCCAGGCGCCGCACCACGTGCCCAAACGCCTCTCGAGCTCTGCCACAGGCTCGGTGCCGTGACGGCTGCCCTGGGGAAGTGTCAGAGCGGGCTGCAGCCAAAAAACTGCTCACCCGCCGCCGCCTCGGCCCCGGCGTCCCCTCCCGACAGCGGCCGCGGGACCTTGTGCAACCCGCGGCATCTCCCGGGGAGGTTCCTGCGTCACCAGGCGGCTTGCCCGTGGACATCATCATTCCGGATACCCTTACGCCAGTGCCAGTCAGGAACGCGCCCCTGCGGGGCGTGAGTAAGCGGTGCTGCCGCAGGAAGCCGAGCCCCGAGTGACCGGGAGGGGACACGGTGGGCTCCGGCCAGGCAGAGGTCACCCCGGCGCTGCCACCGGCGTCTGCAGCCACACCGGCCTGTGGGGCTGGGGGGAGAATGCCTGGCGACGCTGTGGACAGGTAACTGGGGGTACAACTGGAGGAAACGGAGTAGCGATATTAGTATCTTAACGGGAGTTATAACGGTATGGAAATTATAGGGTAAATCACAGTTACTGCTCCCTGGATGGAATGCGGTTGGCATGACTTGAAACCTATTCCACGATGATCCCACATACACACACGCTTGCTAAGGGGGATGGAATGGAGTGGGGAAGCAGAGCGGAGACATCACGGCCAGGCTCTGTGGAAATCCTCGCAGGGAGGGGGAACTCGATGGTGCTTTGCAGGTCATACTTTGCAGAGGTACTTTGCATATCTCCCATATCCACGGGAGACAGAGGACGATGTCCTGCTGCTGAGCCAACAGCTGTGGTGAAATCCCTCTCCTTAGATGAAATTGCTTCGTTAAAGCCCAATAATAACAGCCCACTCCATCCCACACTTCCCCGCCTCCAAGCTACGACCACCCCTCACTGGGCAGGCACTCTGTATTCTCTTTGATTATATCTTTGAAAGTGAAGCGAGAGAATCTTACACCCATCAGTAACAAAGGCATGTATGACTAGAGTCACTCAAGCTCCGCCTAAACACAAAGAAATAGTATAAAAGTAAGTCGAGAATGGGGGAAAACTCGGGAAGACTCCATCGTAACTGCTGGGATCAGTCGAGGGGCTGAACCTGTCTTCTCCCCGCTAGGGACACCTATGGGGTAAGAATCATACTCCGTGCACACTGAATGATTTATTGGGAATTTGAAGAAGGGCAAAAGGAGTTCTGACAGCCACAGGTGCCAAGCACAAACACCAACGCTGCCGTGGCTGGGTCACAGTCCTGTCCCCCCAGACCGAGGTCCTGGTGCTCGGTGACAAAGAACTTGCTCAGCTACGTGACATTTCAGTGCCCCACAAGAATGGCATGCCGGACAACCACTTTGTACTGAAGCATCGTTTATTAATCACCTATATCAAGCACACATCTGCTCAGCAACGGTGCATGACGGGATACAACAGTTGACATCTAACCCGAAGGGAGGCACGTGGTTACAGGATCCGGCACAGCGGGAGGAAGTGTACTGAACCCTCTGGAAAGAACCCGGGTGCAACACGGTGCTCAGGCTATGTTGTTACGAGGCTGAAGACCAGTGAGAATAAAATTAGGAATACAGCTAAGACTGGAGCTGACTTGTGCTTTGGCCAGTGATTTAAACACCAGTTACCCTACGACAAGGGTAGGACTATGGAGGTTGGTGCTACACCGAGGGTGGTTGGGAAGGAGCAGCACAGACCAGGAAACCCAGCGAGCATCTGAGTGGAAAGCCTCAACACTTCTGCACCTCAAGCAGGCAGTATAATCTGGAGATGAGGAAAGCCAGGCCCACCCCAGACACACCACGACAGACGCCTTGGATTGAATCACCACGCACACTTCACACACCATCTAGAGTCAAGGAACTCATAGGTTTTAGCGGGGCTAAAACTTATGCCGAGACACCAACAGGTCGCTGAGACACCAGAGTGAGCTTCACCTTGATAGAAAAAGTCATTGAAGGCAGAGGGTGAGGAATAACAACACAATGCTTCCAAACCTCCCTGTACCCCACAGCCTGCAGAAGGGTGGATCCAGTGACAGGACAGAGATCAACATCTTCAACTCTTGCCAGGAGGAATATAAAGAAAAGCAGCTTTGGGGTTTTTATCCAGCTCAGTGCTCAAGCCTGGTCAATGAACATCTGGAGAAAAATATCTGGTAGCAGGAGTTTGCATCTTGAGGATTTATTTAGCCCCTGTTAAAGAAGCTGAACAAAACCCCAGCCAAACTCTGGTGGAAGAGCTGCCATGCTGCAGGAACAGGCTGTAGCTCCTCTCTGAAGATCAATCCTGGCACAGCTCTATATTTAGTCGAAAATACAAAGCATAATTCTGACTGGAAAAGTCATGCTTGAAAGATGACAGAGCAGCTCCCAGTCCTAGACAAATGCACGTGAGAACTTAAAACACATTTAAGTTCCATACCTGCATCCCAGCATCTCCCTGTCCCAGTTTTGCTGTGGGTGACACACCTCACACCCAGGTGAGCTCCCTGTGGCCCCACCTGGGCTGGCACTCAGCAGGGCAGCAGCTCTGGGGTCTGCTCCTGCCAGCCCAGTGCTGTTTACACGGTGGCATTCAACATGTGCACGTCTGGACCAAAGTGCTTTGACCCCTGGCTCAACCCGCAGGGACAGCAGTAACGCGGAGCTGAGGAGGTCAGCCAAGACCCAACCATACTTTAAACACTGCTCTCCACATAGGAAAAACCCTCACCCAGTTAATCATTCAATTCCTCCCAGACACTAAAAGGTGCTTCACGAAAAGGACAGTTAAATTAAAAGAAATGAATCACACACCCCATCTATGCAAAGGCTGCTTAACAGCTATGTACACCAAACTAGCATCATTCCCAGAAAAATCTGATCAGCAAATCACACCTTAAAACTCATTGTGGGATTTTATTTTTTTTTTCCCCCTGGCAAGCCCACCATCTCAAAGGCAACACAAGAATTCAGAGATTGGTCCTTTCTGGGGGAGTTTGGGAAGGGCCACAGTAGACAGGACTATACACCAGCACAGAGAGGAACTCGGACTCATGAAATGCTACAGACATTGGATCTCCTGACACACCACGCACAGGGCAAAAAAATCAAGAGGAACTTTTTAAGTGCAGGATTCCAGCAAGTCCAGCATCAGCAAGATGCAAACAGTAAACTGCAAGGTAACTCAGGTATTATTCCAGGGAAGGTCAGGGATGGTTCAGGCAGCTGCCCGCGAGTATTTCAGACGAAGAAAGGAATTCAGGAGGGCTTTCCTCCTCACTAAAACTGCTACCGAGACCACAAGCCAGAATACGCTGGTGACTTTCTAAACAGGGCTGTTTCACACTGTGCCCGTCAGGAGCAGAGTGCCCACCCTGGAGGGAGAGGCTCTGCCGGGTGCACAGGTTTGGAAATCCCTGGGAAACAGCCTCTGCCTGCCCCATGCCAGCAGCTGACTGAAGCCACGGGAGCAGAGCGTGCTCTGGAGGGGAAGTGATGCTGCTCACCACAGTGTCTTCCCCAAAGGCATGTGGCCGTTGTCCCTGACACTTAAAGACCTTCTCCCGGCCAGTCAAGTCTGATGACGGATTAAGCCCTTTCCATACAGGATCTCAGATTGCCTCAAGCCCTTTTTGTAACCTATGAAGGACCAAAAGTGTCAGTGCTTCTAATCTACAAGTCTTAATGGGTTAATGCAAAAACCAAAACGCACAACACAGAAAAGCCAAGCGTGGGACCTACAACGGACAAATATTTGTTCTTATAAGACTCCCAGGGCAGGAGTCCTGCTGTGACACAAAGAATACTGTGTGCTGTAGCACTCCTTTCCAAAAATATCACTGAAAGACGCTTACATATCACAGATGATTTGGCATCAGAGCTAGGGAGCATCAGTGCCAGCACAGGGTATGTGCTAGAAAGATGAATCCACACGGCAGGGTTTTCACATCTACTCAGGCTACAAAGTGCTTACAGGTTGTGTTGGGACTGAGGCTGGCACTGCTCTGACCAGGTCTCCACCATCAGTCCCGGCCCACCCCAGGCATACAAGCAAGCTGAGCTCCCCACAGGCAGCAGCATCCACATCTCACTGCCCCAGCCCAGCATCAGACGCACGGCTCTGCTCAGGTCACGGTGACAGGGTAACGCCACGGCCTCGGCAGATCCAATTTCACTGCCTCCCTCTGCTCTGCGTGAGGAGAAGACTCAAAAGTCCTCCTGGTCTGGTTTAAAGAGGATGGTGTTTCTGCTTCTTTACTTATTATAGGTATCAACAAAAAGCAGGCAAGCCTTCCTCCTCCTCTTCCTCCTCCCCCACACTGGAGAGGAGAACTTGTGTTATAGGAAAGCTTAACAAAGAAATCCTCGCCCTGGAGCCAAGCCCAGCGCTAAGGCCAAGACTTTGGTCTCACTTCAAATCACCGAAAAGCCCTTGCCAAGATCTGCTCGGCCTCCTGGGCTGCCACTGTCACCACTCCTGCCCCCCGAGCGCCCCCGGGGGCAGAGCCACACCCCCTGTAAATGAGCAAGCACAACACACACACAAGCGCACGCTGAAAGCCATCCCGGCCTCCTCGGCACATCACAAAGCAGCAGTAAAGTTTCAAAGCCCATTCAAGTCCTTTGCATCTCTCCTTCACAGATGACTCGGAAGCAGGGCTAGGAAGCTCTTTTGCACATTCAACTGTAAAACACGTGAGGAAGAGGAGCAAGACAACTCTCCTGATTGTTGCTACTGCCTACAGCAAGTTTTGGTACAGATATCCTCTCTTATAGGCACTCAGTGGGTAAAACGTAGCCACAACAAACTTGCCATCAAAAATCTTTCCAGTCAGCATTTTTTGGGCAGCTTTGGAATCACCAGCATTTGCATATTCAACAAAGACCTGAAAGAGAGAGAGGAGAAATAGGACTTCCAGTGCACCATACCACTCGCCCCTTCCCACCCCGGCAATGGGGGAAACCGTTCCTAAACTAATTTTCCCCCCTCCATCCCTGGTTGAGCAGAGAGCTCTGGAGCCGAAAAGGAAAGAGCTGAATCTCTAAATTGGGATTTCATCTCCTGGTCCTCCATTTGGTAAGGTGGGAGAAAGTATGCTGGTGGTCTATATCCTCAGCAGTTCCTCTCCCACCCATTGGCTTCTCCCCTTCATTCCTGCCATCCATGCTAAAGCTGTTTGGGCACCTCCCAGGTTAGGTAACCTTACATAACCAGGAAAAAACCTGTGCTGTCCTTCAAAGTAGCCATCTATTTTTAGCACTGCCACCAGCCAGGAGATTTCCAGGCACCGAGCAGCAGTCCTGCAGCACATGGAGTGTACGTGGGAACACACAGCCTCTTCCCTCCGTTCACTTACTTGGCCTTTACCAGGATTCTCCTTTGGAATAAGCAAGGAAACCACCGGTCCGTACTTCTGACACTCCTCCCTTATGTCTTCCAGGATATCTGGGAAAGGAAAGAGCTGGTTGTCTTTCCCTTTGCAAACTAGGGTGAGCCAAGAAACAAGTGAAGGCGAGATGAACACATCAAGTCCACCCAGGCAACAAATATTCCTTTCCTCTCAATTTAAATAAACAAGCACGAGGTGACACAGCAGAAGCTGACACTGCTTAATGGCCACGTAATGAGACGGAAGTGTCTGAACTGAGGCTCAGAAGCAGAGATCTGCAGGCAGCGAAGCTCCAGCAGCAGGTTCCAGCAGCTAAAACATTGGGGATTTACAAGTGCCTGCTATGGCACTAGGAGGAAGGGAACTAAAGTAGCTGTCACAAACCCTTCTTTGTGTGAGCAGAACTCAGCCTTTAAACTCATGCCCCCAGAGCTCCCTCGCTTGCGCCGCTCACGGGGATTTGACAGCAAGCAGAAGTGCACATCCCACCAACATGCCTGCCATCCACCACACCTTAAGAACTCCAGTGAGACATTTCAGTTTTCTGCTGAGATCCTGGATGAGTTCATTAGCAAATTTTTAGGGATCTGTGCTACTGGGCTTCAGAGTCCTGTACATATCCAGAAGCTCAGAGCCACAAACACATTATGAATTCAGTGGGCATCTAACCAAAGAAGAAAACAAAAATAAACTTTTTAAAAAAATATATCTGGGATCCTTCAAGAATCCCCTACAAGCTCTGCTTTCTCTCTCAATCTCAGTCTATTGTCTGTTGGTGCAGATGACCCTTGCTACCAAATCTCAGCTGAGCAGCTCTGTTTGCTGTTCTTGTGCCTATTAATTGCTCACCTGCTTGCTCTCACATCCCCAGAGCCAAACAAAACAGCCTGTAAGACAACACTGCTACATGGGAATTGCACCAACCTTCATATTCTTCTTCACACTGCAGAGAAGCATCGCTTAGAACATTTAGCAGCCTCAGCACAGGTGTGGGGAGCATCACCAAATCTTCAATATGGGGAGCTGTTTGACACCCACAGAATTAAAGAAACAAAGTCAATGTCAAAGGAGCAAGCAAACAGGAAGTTGACTCAATATGCATTATGATACTCAAGCACCTACTGCTCTTTGCAGTACAGTTTTGCTTCTCTCCACTATTAACTGCATTTAGTCTAAATTCTCCATTTCCATCTTATCTTCACCTGTGCACTGACTCTTCCAAAGGGTTCAGTGCACTCTGCAATTATTCTGAGGCCAGCATCTGAAATTGCTTTTAAAATTAAGGCTAGAATTGTGTCTACTTACCCCAGTCTCAGAAACTGATGAGACCTCAAGAACTATGCCAGTTGAACAAACTACCTCATACATATGGAGATGTGAGAAGATGAAAGAAATACTCTGCAACCTGCCTCTCCTGTCACTGCTCCCAGACAAGCTGCAAACAGGCTGGCCAGCTCCTGTAATTCCAATTCTTCAGCTGTACTAAGGCACAGGCCTCAGATCTCCTTAGAATATCTCTTAGTTCTTCCCTGAACACCTTATAAACCCTCCTCCCCTCAAAATCCAACTGCGATCCACTGTTTTGAAGACCACCATACTTAAGCTACTTAATGCAGTGCTGTAGAATCAGGCATGGCCACAGGGTGGGTGAGCAGTGATCCTGTGAAGGACTTCACAGGAGCAGAAATAAAACCCTTTGGGTGCTGGACACGGGACACTTGGCTCTAGAAAACAAGCAGCTTCAGGATGGCCCAGAACAGGGCAGCGTAGATTTCATGTTCCTGTACAGTAGTAACAGGCCATTACTGAATTTAAGATCTGGGCACCCAACCTGCAGTACTTGGAGAGTGTTCATGTGTTTATTTGTTTTGGCAGCTACAGCAGCTGAACACAATAGCAGGACCTCACAGCTCTGCCACTTGACAGTCAGAGGGGAGAGAAAAGGGAAATGGCTTCATTTCTCCAGTCTGAGCCTTCTGACCACGTGTGCAAAGTGAGCTCTTATTTCCCAGGAAATATTTTTCCAAGCTAAGCACACAGTGCTTGTGAGGGAGCTGACAGGCTCGCCAGGCACGGTCAGAAGATGTTGATCTCACAGGGCAAGGAGATGCAAGGCAAACACAGATGCTGTAAATCTCCTCCAGCCTGTCCTGGAAGAGCCCTTATGAAAAGCTCAAGAGTGTGAAAGGCCTTATCAGTACAGATGATGCCCAGACAGCTCCCAGGGGCAGCCCTTGGAAGAGAGATGCTGCCTTCAGATAAGCAGGCATGTTCCAGCTCCAAGTAAACCTCCAGGACTAGTCTTCCACAGGACTATTTGCAACCAAGACACACCAGATGAACTGAAGACTGAAAGAACATTCAAGTTCTGAACTAGGCTCAGAAGCTATGAGAAGTCACTATGCTGCCCCTTTTATTCACAGAATCATAGAAACATTTAGGTCGGAAAAGACCTTTTAAATCGTGAACTCCAACCCAGCATGGCCAAGCCCACCACCAAACAATGTCCCCTGGTGCCACATCTACACATCTTTTCATGGGCATAGTGACTTCACCACTTCCCCGGGCAGCCTGTTCCAATGTTTGACAACCCTTTCGCTGAAGACATTTTTCCTAATAACCAATCTAAACCTCCTCTGGTGCAACCTGAGGTTGTTTATTCTTGTCCTGTCACTTGCTACCTGGGAGAAAAGACACTACAGTAAACCTGTCCTTCACTTCATATGTCTTTTTTCAGAGAGGGAGACAAACCAACCTCTAGAACTCAGAGACACCTGGTCTTCTTGCACCCAAGTGACAAATACATTTCTTGCAATGCCCCTCTGCCCTAGGAGGTGCTTTCTGCCCAGCTCCTCTGCTCCTCTTCAAATGCCAGGTGACACCAACCACACTGACAACACGGGGAAAGAACTTGATGAACTGGAAAGTCAAGACTTGGCTGTAAATGAGAAGGAAAGCCATTCTCAGCTGTCTTTGCTCTAAACAGAAAAGCCATGTCCAAGTGAAAGGCAATGACAGATCATTTTCTGACTTGCTGGGAAAGCAGCAGTAAATGCTTCTTTGTGCAGACAAGCGTATGTGCAAGTCTGGCAAAGAAAAGAAGCAGTAAAGAGAACTCAGAAAAATGGAAGCTGTTATGTAAGCTCCTAGCACTAACCACAGAAGCACCTTCCTCGGTACAGTTAGAGGTCTGTGTGTTTAAAACCAGCCCAGAAAGCACTGCCAACATACAATTCCCTCTGCTCTAAAGCAGTTCTGGCTGCAAAGTTCAGCCATGGAAGGCAGCTTTGATTATAACAGTCCCAGTTTCTCAGGCACAAGTGAAGTTTGAAAACAGGAACGAGTTTGTTACCTTTGCCTAACATACAGAAATACCAGTATCTATAAGAAGCAATACTTAATACCCTTCTCTGCAAGGTACACCGAGGAGGAGCTCAAGAAAAACAAGGCTAAGATTCCAGGGGAAATGCTAGCCCAGCTGAAGCATTAATTTATGCTGCAGAAAAGCTGGATGCACAGCTCGTCACTGGTGTTCCTGAAAGCAGACAAGCTCTGGAGAATGCTTCTGTGCTGCATTTGGAACAGAAAACAGGGAGGGACATAAGCCTAAACAGGGAGGTCTCGGCCCACCTTTTGTTGCCTGCCTGCAATCCACATGGAGAGGTCTTGAGGAAACATCATTATTTTATTCAATCAAAGGGACAGCACCAGATGAAAGCGACATCCGTCTGTGACCTGCCACACAGGTCACTGCAGGCCAGTCCCTGCAGAAACAGGCTCACACCACACGGACACACTGGGACTATCTGACCTGGGCAGAGGCAGCAGCAGATGCCACCACCAGCCATTGCACAAGGCAGTCACATTCCTTGTGATTTCTGAACTGGGAAACACTTGGCATAAGAAAACCCATGCACTCACCATAAATAGCACTGCACTCTTCAAAAGCACCTCAACAGTCAGAATGTTAGGTAAATATCCTGGTTATTTCTGTGCCCTCAGATGAATGCTGCTGCCAATACACTCTTGGGGGCAGAATTTAATCAGAGTCCAGCTAGCCTGTGGGGCTGGAGGGCCAGGCAGCACTGAGAGCACAGGCATCACTCTGACCTCCCTCCTGTGGTGCCATGGAGAGCTCACAAGTGCCACAGAGGAGCAGCAACGAGAACAGACCCAGAAACAACAGTTAATCACCCTCTGTGCTGCTTCCAGCACATGCTGAGAGAGCCCTGAGCAGGGGCCACGGGCACAGCTTACCAAAGGGAATGCTGAAGAACGGGCTGCATAAAGCCTTCTCAGCAGAGGCTCGTTTTCCTTGGTCACAATGAAGCATGCTGCAAGAGAAGACACCTTTAGGTTCATGCATGTGACATTCCTGCACTGACAAATTCCACTCAGGCTGGAAGCCAGCACAGAGGAACGCCCTGTCTTTGGGGTGGTTATGGTACAAGGAGAAAAGTGGGAAGCATATCTTGAAATTTGCAGCTGAAGCACCCCAGGAGGATCCCCTGAAAGCATTTTGGGTAGATGGTAGAGCAGGCTTTCCTTCTCGATGTCCTTCAGCACCAAATAATGGAAATTGCTCGCTTACAGGTCTACAAGGACCACAGCATGTTCCAGCTCCACATCCTCAGGCCATTCATCCCACATCTCAGGCATACATGCAGTCTCATGAGAGTGATCACACTCCAAGCTGCTCCCACATCTTTTCACACATGGGATTCAGAGCAGCTAATAACCCAGAGCCTGCCTGAGAATATCCCTCACTTGGCTTTACCAGGGGCTCCCAATACTATTTCTGCCAAGCTGTGTCCTCATTCCCTCTGTAGCCTCAGAGCACGGTCACAGGACAGTGAAAACAATCCTCTTGGCAGACTCCTCAGGAGAGCTGCAAAAGTGCCTTTGAATCTTGACAGCAGCACTTTCTGCCCCCTCCCTCATTTTTATAACAATCTCCAAAAGCAGCAAAGCCTCCAGTTTTCTCCAAACACAATCTCTTGGCTGCAAGTGCAAAGCACTGAAACAGCAAATGATCAACATCATGACTGATACTCTCTATGTGCTGACCCCAAATTGTGCCAGAATCAGAGGAACTGAAACATCCCTGCTACTGCTTGCACTTGTTACCAGCACAGTGGGAGAGTTGGGAAAAAAAAAAAAGTGTGAGGTGTGGGCTCTAAGTTGCTAAGAGCAAGGCTTGACTTTACAGAGCACATCTTTAAGCAACAGTTATCAAATATGCTAGGGTACCTTTTGATAAGGTCTCTGAGGTGATAAGCTGGAATGGCTGAATTAACCACCCCCTCACTGGCAAATATGCGATCAATGATGGCAGAACTGTTTGTCTGGAAAGGAAAAGAAACAGCCATTAGGGAGGTAAAAACCAGACTGTGAAAAGCTTGCAATACCCCACCATTTTCCAGACTGGACGCAGAGGGCTGTGGTACTCTGGGGTTTTGTGAGAGATTCCCAATGCCCAAGCCTCACATGTTAAACTAGCAGGCTCACATCAAATTAATTTTTTTCCCATTTGCCAGCAAAAGCTGGAAATTTCCACATGCAGGAAAACGTTCTGTTACTGTGGAGGTTGTAGTGCTGAAAGGATACGCCTTCTGGGAAGGGGAACACAAAGTTATTTCATACAGAACAGAGAACAGTCAGGCTCCAGGCCCACAACACAGAGCTTTCCTCTTGTTTTCTCAGGATACAGACTTACAAGAAGATCCCCAAATTACAGCTAACATAAAACTAAACCCAGCAAATAATTCCTCTGTCATTGTGCTGCTGAACTAGCTGACAGGCATCAGCCATTGATTTTGTTCTTCCTCCTGTGCCACAACTACAGCCAGCACAGCTTGCCTACCAAATCTAGGCAAGACACAGTCTCCAAACAGAGACTCCTGGAACACTCCTACTTCAGTGACCTGAACACAGGTGGCATTCAGACATGCCAGTCCCACAGGGCAGGCGGGTCTTTAAGGCTCTGAACCGTAATTCTCAAGGCAATAGGATTAGATAAACATCCTGGAAACACTACCTAGTTGCCAGGTGCTACCCCACAAATCCAGATTATGAACAAGAAGCAGGAGGATTCATTTGGCGCAAGCAAGAACTGTCTCACCTTCCATTCCTGAGATTGGACTGTATGTTTCAGTTTCATTCCTGAGAACATTTCCAGTAAAACGATTCCCAGACTCCACAGATCCACAGCAGAGGTACACTCCGTCTCACTCTGGAGCCCTGCCTGTGCCAGGCAGTTCTGCAGTTCTGCCTCTGGAGCCCGATACCCGTCTGTTTGAATATATTTCACATCCTACAGGAGACCAAACACACAGAAAAAGTTGATTTTCCACACTCAGGTTCTCCACTCTATCCTCAAATCAATTCTGACATCCTTCCAAAGGGGTCCCCAAAATACTCTTGCTAAATTGACAGAAAGCACTGCACAGCCAGTTGTGCGAGGCAGGCAGTTCAACTCCCTGTACTGCTGTGCTGAGGAAAAAACAGGACTGTCTGGAAGAAAAACATCTCCCAGCAAAACAGCACTAACATCTGACCTCTGAAAGACAGCACTGCTAGGAGGAAGGAGCTGGGTGTCCCCATGGACTGGCCCTTCAACCTCTCCTACATGCAGAAGATGCTAGAAATTTTGGGATAAGGGTTGAACACCCACAATATGCTCCCACGTCGGCTGCCTGAGAGCACAAACAGCCCTGTCTGAGCACTGAGGATCGGGAGCTGCTGCCATTATTCAAGTGCTGATGTTCTCTGGAACAAAATGTTAAAAGAATGGAAGCAGGCAGCTAAAATGCTCAGAACAAGGAAATCATCAAAGGCACTTCCCGTGCACCTCTTCCATCTCCCCGTGAAGCCTCGAGTGCCGCAGCAATCAATCCCTGCCCAGCTGCTGTGGCTGGCACAGTGAGAGAAAATGCCCACATGCTGCCTGCTCCAAAGAAAACAGGGAATTATAGAATCACACAAGTACTGGCTGGAGGGGCTGCTCTGAAGGCTCCAGTCCAGCCTCCTGCTCCCAGGCAATACCTGGTCAGTCAGCTGTGGCTTTGTCCAGCCAGGTCTTCTAAGTGCCCAAAGACAAACTGCATGCTGTGTCTTTTTAACACGTGGGGGCTTGTTTTAGACACACTGATGCAACTCAAGGAATGACAGAAGAATATGAAAGCCTACTTCCTCCTGGATGAGGCACAGGATTAGGAATTCTTACCACGAGAATATATTCAGACCAAGATTATGTGGTTCTCTGACTAAAAATAAAGTTTACAGAAGACATCTTCTGGCAACAGAGCTCAAAAGTGGTTTATGAACTTAAAAATGATCCACAAACTGCTCATCCGTGTCCCTCCTCCTATCAGTAGGGAGCAGAACCTCCAGCATGGCAATAGCAGTAACTTGGCAGCCCCCCCCAACAACATTTAGAGATAGAGAAAACACTGTGGTCAATGGCACCAGCAAAAAGAGCGAGATGGAATTTCACTCCTGCCGCCTAAAGCATTTTGAGAGCTGTAAGTGGTTGAGACCTTGCTCTGTGTACAACCATTCCCTGTTAAACAGCAATGGCAGTAAAATTTGTGTAAGGATAAGCTTGGCAGGGCTGTCATAAATAAAAGCAGCATGGTCTTTGACTCAGATAAGGAAATTATGCACGTAGGCTGCGGCCCAAGGCAGGGGTGGGGACTGGTACCTGGTGCACATTCAGAGCAAGGTCAGAAGGCTCACCCATATAACCAGAGCGTTTCTCAGAAAGGGCAAAGGAAACTCAGCCCAAAGAAAGCAGACTGGAAGAAACCATGGAAGCAAATAAAACACCCAATCAACTATTATGAGGCAATTCACACAGCAAGCAGCAAAACACAGACCTGAATTAAATAAAAATATCTGCATTAGACACAGGACACCAGGAGCGTGTATTTTGCTGATAGACAGCAACAGATTACCACCAGAAACTCAGCCAAGAATGTGGGAGAACTGAAGACAACATGGAGGAGTTAAGAAGTCCAAACATTAAAAACAACTCCTGTACCAAAGAATTCAGAGCTAGGTCACCCACACAACCCTCGGATATTCACAATCAGTGGGCTGTACTGTCAATACCAGGTAAACCAGTAAAAAAGTCTATAAATTTAAAACTGCTAAGCAAGTAAAGTGCGTGGAATAGGGACAAACCAGGACAATGTAGGAAGACACAGAAAAAAACTACCATCCATCACCCAGTGATTAAAGGCAAGTGTGCTACAAGGTTACCTGATGGAAAAGCTTTACTGAGACTCCTCACGGGCCACTACTGAGAGAGGGAGGGGCGAAAGGAAGCTCTATCAAGCCAACAGCAGAACCTCCTGAGGCTCTCTGCTTCCATCAGAAGCCATGGAAGAGAATCAAATGGGCAAGACAAACAAACAACTCAGTATCGCTGCAACAAAAGTGACAGCAAGAAGACGGAGCAAGAGCCCAGCAATGGGAAAAGCAGAGAACAGGCAGAGATTGTCTGTGTCAGTAGAGAACAGACACTGCCCACCCAGGACCAGGCTTTTGGTACACGTGGGAAAGAAGCATCCAGACTTCCTGAGGAAGGGAGGCTGCTCAAGATAGGGTGAAAGTAAAGACAAGCACAAGGACGCTGCCAGAGATAACGACTGGGGAGGCTGATGGCAAAGCTTGCGTTACTACCACACATGATAAGGGATGATAAAAGGGAATTCTACATTTCTGGGTGCTCCCACTCATCTGACCACATAAAAACTAGCAAACTTCCCAGGAAGCTGAGACACCACTTTCCTCGGTGCATCATTAACATTGGAATTTGTGGCACAAAGGCTAAGACATCAACAGAAACCAGAGACATGCAAAGACAACGGGAACATGAGCTCTGTTTCTGGGGCCAGACAACATTTTTAGCCTTTTCCAGTAAACCCTCAGCACCAGCTCAGCTCCTACTCTGATCAGGTCACTTCGAAAACATCACAGAGCCACACAACTCAACACAGAGCCATCTGCCTCAAGAGTAGCACATTCCAAACCTGATTCCCCTCTTTGAAGCTAAGTCCAAAGTCAATGAGCTTAAAGCACTCCTCCTCCGCGCTCCACAGGATGTTGCGTGGCTTGAGGTCTGCGTGCACGTAGCCTTTGTGGTGCAGGAAGGCCAGGGCTTCCAGAACATCTCGGGCGCAGTGCTGGATCATCCACATGGAGCAGCCCTGGTTGCTGGAGTGCAGCAGCAGCTCGGACACGCTGATGTCCAGCAGCTCCAGCAGCAGGCAGCGGGACGGGCCGTTGGCAGAGTAGTGGTTGGTGAACACACCATAGAGCGTCACTGCAACGAGACACAGGGACAGGCATCGGTAACGAGCACCTTCCACCGCCCCACAACACAACAGCTGCCCGAGGCAGCTCACATGTCCTGTAACGGGTGATCTTCAGAGAGATGGAGAACCAGGGAGGAAGAAGCAAGGGAAAACCGGCCATGTCACCCCTGCAGGCTTTGGAGGACAGGCTGGTCTCACAACACCCCCCAGGCTCTGCTGAAGTGGCAGGGCCGAGTGCTCCTGCTCAGAAGGAGAATCTCTGGGACGTGGATAAGCACATCCCAGTGGGCAAACTGGACACAGTGCCGCTCTTTAGAGATGTGTCAATCTCATCCTGTGACAAACTTTGCAGAGTGGGAACCTCGGTGCTGTCTGGGTGTCCAGACACACTGTGGCATTAAAAAACATTTCACGCCAACAAAAAATATCAGTAGTGGGTGAACTTTGGCACTTCCAGCAAGCACCTCTGACACACAGGCTTTCTCCCTTCCCGAGCTCATTCCCACCCATGAAGGCAGCCCAGGAGCTGCAGCCCAGAAGGAACACACTGTTCCACTGCTGTCCTGCAGGGACCACAGTCCCTGCTGGGGTTCTGGCACCCTGCCCAAAGGAGGACTCAGGGGTGCCCTGCCTGCAGTGACTCGCTCTGCCCATCTCTCCTGCCCACCCTGGGGATGTCACCTGCAGATCCCCCACCCAGGGAAGGGGTGGGGCACCCAGGAGCCTGCCCCAAGGAGATACCAAGAAGCACCCACTGCAGGGAGGCTGCTTGGGGGTGTCCAGGCTAGGGCCCTCAAACCTGCCCACCCAAGGGTGCCAATCCGAGGGGCGCATTGGCCTGGGGATGGGTTTGGGAGCGAGGCTGTCTGTATTCCCAAAGGAGCTGGGAGTTCCCCTCCCCGGCTGGGAGACTGGTTTGGAGAC
>VZTA01023741.1:954980-998409 GCA_013398855.1 Mohoua ochrocephala | reverse complement strand
CGGGTCCCGGTCCCCTCAGCCCGGCTACAGGCGGGCTCCAGCGCCCTCAATAGCCTTTGGATCCTGTCCCCTCAGCCCTGGCACCCCCGCGGCTCCTATTCCCGCATCACCCCCGCGATCCGGTCCCCTCTCCCCAGTACAGGCAGGCTCCACCACCCTCGGCAGTCCCGGGGGTCGCACGCCCTCAGCCCAGACACCAACCGGGGCTCCCGTCCCCTCACAGCCGAGCACGGCAGGGCAGCCACGTCTCCCACCCCAACCTGGACACCACCGAACGCCCCCTCCGCCCCCTGGCTCCCCACCAGGATGGTGCCAGGGTGTTCCCTCCCATCAAGGGACTGCCACATATCAGTGGGTTAAAAAAAAAGAGAAATTTATTGTGCAATCTGCGTCTCTTGTCCCAAACCACACACACACCCTGACGACATAAATAAAGGGACTGGACCGGCCGTGAGTGACGACCCTCCCTTAAGGGGAAAGTTCCCTTGGGATCACAGCGATGGAAGATGCTGGTTCTTCAGAGAGGGGCTGCAAGCCCTGGTTTGCATCAACACCTACAGTGCAGTGCAGACCTGGGCAGCAGACACACACACACACACCGGTGTCTGGGGGTGGAGTCGGCCATGCACAGCGTGATCACATTGTCACAGGGTGTGTTACACCTCAGCACCAAACATGGGCTCTGCATCTCTGCATCCCTTCACTCTTGAGCAGGGCTTGCCCAGAGCCCAGAGCTGCAGGGCCCCAGCACCACCGCGGCATCGCCACACCAACGGCAAGGACATGGGTGACTGCTCCCAGGGCAAAGGGATCCATGCTCACAGCGTCCTTCCTTCAGTGCGACAGCGTGGCTTTGGGTGGTGGAAGACATTTCTTCAGCCCAACCACCCCGCGTGGCCCAGAAGGAGCTGTGAGCAGGCCCATCTATGAGCTCCTGGGTTCCTCCAACCCAAATCGGGCTTTGGAGCTTTTCTTCTCAAAACCACCTTTGTGGTGAGGGTGTACATAAAAGCTCTAAGCAAAAACTTCCATCTCACAGCTGCTTCCTTGCGTTGGCACAGGTGTCCCCAGGCTGGCTAACCCCTCCTGTAATTCATGGGGAAACACTCCTACAGCAGTATCAGAGGACCACGTGGCTACGTGTGTCCCAGTCCTGCAAACTCATCACTGTCCCAGGAAATAAAGGGGAGCAATGACACTGGCCCACATGAAGAGGGCTGCCTGTCTGGACAGTTCGGTCCTGTCCCTGGTGGCTGGGATGAGACCAGGACACAAATGGGAGCTGGAAGGGCTCAGGTCCCCACCAGAGCCCACTGGCCAGCAGCTGAGCAGTGCCAGGTGTCCAGCCCTGCTCCCTGACAGAGACCAGGTCTCCTGCATCTGGGGCTGTGCTGCAAAGGGATAGCACTGGGCAGAATAACACCACAAGGTCAGCACCTGGAGAAGGCCCTGGGTGCATCTGCTGTCCCAGCCCACTGGCACCAGGCACTAGGGCCTGCTGGTGCCCCAGGAAGGGGTATCTTGGCAAGCACGTGGCATAAGCTGTGAAATCCTCCAGACCAAGGCAACCAGTGCAGACATAGGGAAGTGTGTGGTGCTTGTGGGATGCTCACAGGATGCTTACTCCAGCAGAGCTAATGGGGTTAGGGGCAGGCTGGCACTTCTACCCCCACGCACCCCCTTGGTCACCAGCTCAGCAAGGCCCCTGGCTGCAGACAGGTGGCAATGGCACCGTGGCAGGACAGGAGCTTGGCACTAACCCGGGTGAATAGGCCCAGGATGGGGCTGCAGAAGCCATGGCAGGACAGGCTGTGCCCCTCCTGGGAATTTGGGGAGAAGCAGGTTGTCATGGCTCCCCAGAGCCCGCACCGGGCAACAATGGCTCCTTCCACCCTGAGGCTTCCCACTCTCCAAAATAATCACCCCAAAAAACGCAAGTGTCAGTGAGGGACATGTTTGGGAGAGCCAGCCCCCACAGTGCCCCTGTCACAGCTGCCCACTGCTACTCAAAGGACAGTAGGTCAGGATGGGTCCCCTCCACCTCCCAGCCAGGGGTACGTGACTCCGGCCGCCCTGCGCTCCCTGGTGGCTCGTGCTCTAGCCCCGGTCTCCGGGAGGCCTTCTCTGTGGTGGGTGACGTCTCAGCGGCCCTCTCACCCAGTTGCCACTGGCTCTCCCGGCTGCCCTTATGGATGAGGTCAGGCACAGGTAAGGCACTGGTAGGCTGGTCCCCACTGGGCTCTAGGGGGCCTGTCATGCTGGCGACCCCAGGGCATTCTGGAGGAGATGGGTCCTCCATCCCCAGCTGCTCCTCTGTGGGGTCAGGGTGGGCTGTGGGTGGTTCGGGAGGCTCCTCCGTGCCGCTCCTTGTGCTGGTCCCCTCCGGCTGCGGAGCGATGAGCATGTCCTGGGGGGTCTTCAGGGCGCGCGGCGTCCGCTTCTTAGTGATGGGGGGCGGGGGTTCCAGCCGGGGAAAGGCGTCCAGCCCCGCAGCCCTGCAAGCACAGAGGGACAGTTGCATACAACCCCCTGCTGGACCCCTCCAGCCTGTCCCAACGGCCCCGGGGTGCACACTGCGGGGACACTCACCCATCCTCAGCAGCCGGCTGTCCCGTGCCCAGCACGGCGCCCGCGCTGGCGTTCACCTCCATGGCTCCCACGCCGGGCAGGCCGGCCGGCTCCTTGCGGCGCAGGAGGTCGTTCACCTTGGCGCCCACGGCCTTGCCCAGGTTGCGGAGGTGCTGGCTGCCAGCGGGCCGGCTGGGCTGGGGCAGGGTGCCCGCCGCGGCGGGGATGTGCTGTGCCCGTGGCGTGGGTGCCGCGCTGGCACTGGCGTTCTCAAACATGCTCTGGTCCACTGGAGGGGGAAAGGGAACAGAGAGGCTGTAAGCCAGGCTGGAGAGGAGATCCCAGCAGGGCCGGCCCACCAGCAGAGTGGGAATGCAATCTTGGGGACTGGGAGGATGCTCCTACAGCCCCGCAGAGGCTGTGGGCAGCCAGGCCATGCCAGGGCTGCACAGGGCAGTGCATGCACGGGGGACCAGCATGGGGCAAGACAGGGCAGCAGCGAGCCCAGGGCTCCACGTTGGCACTGCCAACTCACCGAGAGCTTTTCTTACCTGACACCAAGCGACTTCGGAAGCAGGTTGTGGAAAAAGAGAGAGTGAGAGTGCAAGCGAGCATTTACCAGGGGAATGGCAAAGGAAGAGGCCTGTCCCTTCCATGCTGCCAGGTGAGGTGTGCTGCCAACCTCCTGCTCAGACCTCTCACGCTGCCTGAAGAGATGGGACTCACATGGGGGTCCCTTGTCAGCCACACCCTGGTAAAGCCACAGGGCCTTCTCTGGGGCCACCCACAGTCTGGGCCCTGCACTGCCCACCCCACCATGGCTCCCTCAGCCCAGCCCAGGCTGTGTCTGTGTGGTGGGTGGCAGCGGGTGCTTGCTGGGGAAAGGGCTCTGCAGTCACACCCCACCTCGGAGCTACACTGGTTTCTCCACCGTGTCTTCCCAGCAAGAGTCCTCCAAGCTGTGGGGGCTGCCCCCTGCCAGCTCAAACCCCCTGTGGCTGCCTCCATGCCAGCGTGGGTCTGTGTGATAGCTCCAGCTAGTTCCTGGGTGAGCCTGGTGCTGTTCCGGGGCCTCGCTGCCCATCAGCATCCTCTGCCCAACTCTACCTCTGCATCCCAGGGGCACATACTGGCACAGAGACAACCACCTCCACATCCCATGGGACAGACAGAGAGGAAAGGTTCCCAGCACTGCTTCCAACCTCATGGTGGGCTGGGCTCTTACAGGGACCCCCGACTCACTGCAGGCCCTTTCCTCTGCATTCTGTGGTCCCACAGTCCTGCTGAACAGCAAGCTCCCTGCCTGCACCTGCAGCATCTACCAGCCCTGGGGTTCATCCTACAGCTACTTCATCTGCACCAAGAGAGCCACCCAGCAGTGCCTGGGCAGCCTCTCCTCCAGCCTGGACACCAGCTCTCAGGAGTGTGAGCAGCCTGACAACCTCCTGAAGAGCTCTCTTCTGGCTCCTCACATGACTCCCAGCCCCTGAGAGGGACAGGCTGGCCAGCAGCAGAGCCAGCATAGTGGTCCAGGACAAACTCACTGCTTCCCAGTGCCAGCCTGTGCTCCCGCGTGGCTACCAGTGCACACTGTGCTGCCACATCTTCCCCACACCGTGGTTGGTCAAGACCCACATCCAGCACAGCTCTCAGGAGGGTACAGCCGCGAGGGGTCCTAACGCAGGGCCGAGGTCCTGGGGGAGCAGGAGCTCAAGGCACGGGAGGCTGCAGCCCCCAGGGTGTCCATGCAGCCCCAGCAGCCAGGCGGCTGCCGCGGGAGGGCACTGCTCCATCGCTCCTGCCAGCGGCAGAATGAATTGTTTCAGGAGCAGTCAGCCCTGCCTGTCTGCTGCTTTTGCCTACAGCACTTCTGCCGTCCTTTAAGAGAGGCTCTTCCCTACTTTTCCTTCTCCAGTAGCCAAAAATTTCCCGAGCCCCTGGGAGTGCCGATTAGCATCTCTGCATCTCCGTGGAGAGCTCTGCAGATGCCAGGAAGCCCCTGGCACACTCCAGCTGTTGGGTCAGCCCTGAGACAAACCTGTGCTGGGCAGTGGCTGAAGGCGAAGATTGAAACACTTCTACTCCCAGCAATGTTCTGGGCACCTTGCTCTCATGGGCAGCCTGTGGCTGGCACCACAAGCAGGGGTCCCACAGGAGAGGAGGCTTAGGCTGGAGGGGGTCTCTGCAAGGCCAGAGGATGCCACTGCTGGTGCTGGCACCCAGCGTGGAGAGGGAAGGAAGTACAGAAAGAGAGAGTCAGTGAGAAGAAAGAGACAACAAAAAGCCTTGAGAAATAGAAAGATTTATTTAGCAAAAGCCAGTTGACTAATGACAACACCCAAGGGTTAAGTGCACTTACATTGACAGATTGGCTTCCCAGATAGATTGAGTCAACAGTTAGTAATACGACAGTTGTAGGAAAAGAAAGGACAAAAAATATAGCTATAAAACCCCTGTCAAGGTCCATAACAAAAGTGAGAGGCTAGAGAGGAGTCTTGGAGGCAGCGCTGACTTAGGAGGGGTCATTTACACGTGTACACCCATGGTGCAGCATGATGCTGGCAGGATCCCACCCGGCCCCGGCAGCACCCCCTCGGCCTGTGGGGCACCTGCCACTGTCCCCTGTGGGCAGAGTGTGGGGCAGGAGCCCGAGGCCACAGGTGGTCCTGACAGCCCCTCATGGGACACAGCCTGAGCTCTGTGTGCGCAGCAGGGATGGACCAGAGCGGTGGCTCAGGAGATGGCTCCCCCCGCCTGCTTCCTGAGGCAGCCCAGCCTGGAAGAGACCTCTGGCCTGCTGTTGCTCCTCCCAGGCTCTCCCTTCATCTGCCCTGTGTGTACAGCTGAGCTCCTGCTGTCCCTTCCCCTGAATGATCTGTCTGCCCACATGGAAATCCCTGTCCCTACCCTGTAAGTGCCATGCCTTGTGCGTGCTGTCATGCCCACTTCTTCCTCCTAGCTGGACCAGCCTCCCACCCCTTGCTTTCACCTTCAACTGCTGCAAGCTGGCAGTGGGATGTCAGGTCCCCGGCAGAGGGGCTGGCACACAGCTGTGCCCACAGCCATGTGGGACAGGGCATATGGAGGTAGTGGTAGCCAGAGGACAGGAGCACCGTGTACCAAACAGCACCCTCTCCCACTCTGCCTGCAGTGTGGCTGGTGCAGGAGCTCCCCTGGACACCAGGGCACTGCTGGGGACACTGAAACATGTCCTCCTTTCCTTCCCACTAGACCCTCTAGCTCCTCAAGTCCATCCAGTCCTGTCTCGTGGTGGAGGGTGCATAGCACAGCTCATACTGACCCCGGGGGTCTCATCCACACATCACTCCTCAGCAGCCCTCAGTCCCAAGGGGACCAGGGCAGGGAGAAGTGATGGACCTTCCTCAGCAGCCAGGCTAAGCCCTGGAGGAGAGCAAGAGCTGGTGTCAGCCAGGGTTAGTTGCAGGCAGATCGAGCAGAGACAGAGCTGGCAAAGGTGAGAGCAGCACGGAAGCAACAAAGCAAAGCAGAAGCAGGACAGGAGGGAGGATGGGGAGGAAGACAACTGTGCCAATTCCCCACCTCATCGAGTGCTTCCACATGAAGCAGGGCGGACATCAGGACTCTGGTTCATACCCCTTCAATCGTGGCCTCCTAGAGGCTCAGTACCAGGCAGGTGATAAAAGTCTTTGCAGAAAAGAAGCTAGCTCTGGATCCCTTGGAGGCCCCCACAGATGCCTCTCAGCCATGAGCTTCTTGAGGGCTGGTGGGGGATCCTGAGATCTTGGATTCACTTTTCCAGAGGGTGCAAACCAGAGGCATGATGAAGCAGCCCTGCAGACGCCGGCAGTTCACTGCCCATCGAGGGCTGGAAGTGTGCTCATCCCTGAAGGTGCCAATGCCAGCACTGCAGCTCCCAGCCTTGGTCTGGGGCAAAACAACTGCTTGGAAATGGGAGGGTTTGTCCGTAAAGCAAAGCAGGGAGTTTGTGGTGATGGGAAGTGCTTGAAAATGTGACTTGAGAGCACCAAAAAGGCTGTGAAACCTGGCAGCTGGGCCAAGGAGCCAAAGGATCAGATGATGAGGGGGAGGACCCTCCACAGCTCAGTGCTGCATGCCCTGGCTCCCTGCTCCACACTGAGCTGTGCCTTCCTCTCTGCTCCACCGCCTGGGAGAGGAGCGGGCTCTGCCCGCACGCCCTCCATCTGCCTTGGCGGGGATAAACCCTGTCCTGGAAGTGCCACATCACCCTGCCAGCAACTGCCTGCACCCGGCCAGCCTGTGCAACCTCGTCTTAGCCCTTCAACTCCTTTCCAGGCTCATGCCCGCTGTCCCTCAATGCCTCACTTCTCACTCACAGACCCACTCCGACAGTGCACCATCACCAACCCTCACCTAGCATAGCCCTGTACTTGTCCCCCACCCTGCCCACCATGCAGAAAGCCAGACCAGCTGCTCTGTCCTTGCTCATCACCCCGGCGCTGCCCCCTCTGTCCCTCTTGTCCCCGCTCACTGCCCTAGACCTGCTCTCCCATCCCCCCAGCAAAACCCTTCCTCTGCTTTACTGCTTCCCCAGCAGCAGTAGGGGCTAATCCAGCAGGAAGTCCCTTGCCTCTGCCTGACCTTGACACACACGTTTGAAGGGAGACAGGGGCCAGGGGGAGCATAAGGAGCTGTCAGCTCAGCGTCTGCTGCAAAGCAGGGATGCTCCAGCTCAGCACACAAGCCCACGCACGCTGGAGCACAGCACGCCTGGCACACGCCCTCGGCACGGCTCCATCCTCACCTCCACACACTCCCGAAAGGGTGCTGGAATCCTCCTGCTCCTTCCTCTGCCCCCCCTCCCTCCGGGCTGTCCCGTCCCTGCCAGGGCCGTGGGGCTGCGGCCAGGGTCCTTCCCAGCTCCAGCAGGTCCTGGCTGCTGTGCACCACCTCCTGCTGACCCCTACACCGCAATCTCATCCTCCAGGCTGTCGCCCAGGTCCTGCCTGGGCTGGACGTGGAGCAGGCGCGGCGGTTCCTCCTGGGACCAGGAGTCGCGCTCCTCGCTCTCGTCCGTGTTGGACTCGTACTCGGAGGCGATGCCCGACTCGCGGAACTTGATGAGCTCCAGGCTGCCCAGTGCTGGCTCCGGGGCAGGCGGCCCCGAGTCCGGCAGAAAGCGGTAGCACTCCAGCTTCACCAGACAGTCGTTCCTACCTATGGGGCTGCCCATGGTGCTGGGGAAAGCCGAGCTGGGGCCCAGCGGCGGCGGGTGGGTGTCCTCGGGCTGCGGGGTGGTCGGGTCGCAGAGGACGGGGAGGACGTTGGAGCGGAAGGTGATCTCCAGCAGACTGTCCTGGGAGCCTGCTGCAAGAGAAGGGCACGGCTAAGAGGCCCAGCTTGCCTGGGCATCCCCTGGCCACCACGGCCGGCTGCACACTGGCCGGAGGAGGACAGTCTGGGGTCACTGTTTTGAGGGGCTTATTTGGTGTCGCTAATGCCAGGAGCTGCTGCTGGCCAACAAAGGGCCAGTTCTGCAGGACAAGAAGTTAACTATCTTCCAGCCCATCTCCTGCAGGGAGCTGATGGCCACATCTGCTGGAGACGAAGGTCAAGTAGGGGCTCTTGGGCAGGTATGGAGCTGGCCTGGAGCATGCAGCCACTGGGGAAAGCGGACATATAGCTGATGGAGGTAGGTGACTACCTGTCCATACAGCCCTCCCCAAGCCCCTTCCCACGCTGCATGCAAGCACCCTGCTGCACACACACAAGCCAGGCCAGAAGGGCACAAATATCCCTCTGAACAAAATGACTGGAAATGCACAAAAAATCCCAAGAAAAACACCCACATGCACGTCCCCCACAGCCCTGGCTAGCTGCGAGGGGAGAGGAAGGGGCGGCAGCGCTTACTGGTCGTGTTCCCTGCCAGCTTCAGCTCCAGCTCCTGCACCTGTTTGACCAGGAGCGAGATGTGCTGCAGCAAGTCCTTGTTCTGGAGCAGGAGCTGGTGCACACGAGCCTGGGCCTCCAGCCGTGCCGCTGCTTCTGCTGCCAGCTGGTCCTTCAGCAGGTGGACCTGGGACAGGAGACAGCGGGTGAGCACGGGGAGATGCCGCTCGAGGGCGGAGGGCTCTGACTCTGGCCATCCCTGCTCATCTCCCAGGGCTCACCAGCATCCCACCCCATGATGCCACGAAGCAGCCACTCCCTGCGGGTACTGCAGATGTGATGGGGAGAATGTGGGGGGTGTCGCACTAGGGCTCAGCACATCGTCCCCTGGCCTCCCTGATGGAAAAGCTCGAGGCCAAGGCGGGCGGCGCTGAGCGAACTGTCAGTTGTGCACATGAGCTGCGGATGTGCACGGGAAGGGCGGCCCAGGAGGAAGCCAGATGGATGCAGCAGAGGAGACGCGCTCGACCGACTGGATGGCGCTGCAGGTGCACGAGGGCGCAGCCGTGCAGCGAAGCTGGCTCTGGAAAAGCTGTCTTTTTGGGCAGGTTTCCCAGAAACAGGGCCCAGCCAGCGGCCTCTGTCGCAAGGAGGGGCTGGAGTACCACAGATGGCAGGGTGCTGCTGAGGGGTGGTGGCTCTGGGGGTGCGAGCGGGCTGCTCACCCTGGCTCTGGGAAGCAACGCCTGCAGGGAGCCTACAGGCAAGACCACCACTGATTTCAGCACAACTGCCTTCCTATATGCAAACATCTATGTCCCCGGCACCGTGTGCCCGAGGGCAGACAGCCAGGAGCTCCTGCCCAGAGCAGCTCTCTGCTCTGAACTCAAGCAAGGAGAATCTCAGAAACACACACTGGACAAGGGGACGGCAGCGACCTGGGGGTCATACTGGCTCAGCACCCCTTCCTGGCACCCACCCTGGGCTCCTACAACTGCTCCTCTCTCCAGCAAGGACTGGAACCAGGAAAGCAGAGATTTACAACTAAACAAAAACCACCAAAACAAAAATAACCCGAAAACAAAAATATCCCCACCAAACACAAAAGACTATTTTACCTTGGCCTAGAAGGTGACCTTAAGGAAGAAGAGGAAGCTCTCTGTACCTGCCAAGCTGTGAGCTGCTGTTGCAGCTGCAGGGCCCCGAAGCTGCCCAGCTGGGGGCCACCTGCCCCCGCAGATGGGTACCAGTGCCGGAGGCAGTGCCGAGTGTGCTGGCAGGCAGGTGCTGCCCAAACGTGGCCAGCAAGGCGGCACAGCAGTGCCCTGGGCAGAGCAGAGCTGAAGCACAGCGAGCCTGGGAGTGACAGGAGGCCAGGCAAAGGACTGGGATTTACAACTTTCCGTGAAGCCAGACCAAGGGCAAGGGGTGCAATATTTTACACTCTGAGCAGGCACCACGGAGCCTTTTGGATTGTGAACAACACTATACTTGGACAGACATAAAGGATTCCCCCAGGATGCAGGTCCCTCTTCCAGAGGGGAAAGCAACTTGGCAGCCTGTGACCCCAAAAGGCACATGGGTCTGGAGGCAGCCGCTCAGCCAGAACTGATCAACAAATACTGATTTAGTGATGCGAGAGGAGCAAAGCCACGGGGCAGCACAGAAAGGCTGCTGGAGCCCATCGTGCAGGCCAGGAAGAAAGTTGATGAATTGCAGAGAGCTCTGTGAGGGGTCAGGGAACAACTAAAGCTCAGGTAATGAGTTGGATAAAGCAGCCAGAGCTGCTTAAATGAGAAATAGCTGCATGGAGAGTGAGCTGCCAGCTGCACAGCCCAGGCACACCAGTCATTGCAGCAGGGCACTGGCGAGCAGACAGGGGCAAAAGGCCCAAGACAGCTGGTGGCAAGCAGACCTAAGCACCTCACGGAGCTCCCTCCCCGTGGAGCTGCCTGCCTTCATCGCTGCCTCCAGGCAGGATACTCCAGCAGCACCAAGGGGCTCAGTAGTGTGCCCCAGCCCTGCCACTGCCCCTGGGAAAGAACAGAAGGGAAAACCTGTGCCACGGCCACTTGTGTCTGCTGCTGCTGCTGCTGCAGGAGCTGCTGGAGAAGCTGCATCTGGTGGTGGGCAGAGAGGGGTGTTCCCAGGTCGGGCAGCTGGGCAGATGAGGGCAGCAGCATCTTGGGTGACGCCGTCAGGATATCTTCAGGGTGGAGGCAGCTCTGCAAAACACCAATGTTGAAAGTGTGATCCCCCCTGGCACTCACCTCAGAGAGCTACCGGGCACACACGAGCTGTGGCACAGAGCAGACCCCCAAAACACCCAGAAAAGAAGCAGCTGCATTCAAAGCAAAAGCACACTTTGCTGAGGGTGCTGACAACCTTTGCAAACAGTACTTTTTCAGTTTCAACAACAACCCAAATACTTTTGTAGAAAACACCCAAAAAGGCTGAAGCTTCTCATGGGAATTTCCACTGTATCAAAAAAAGTCTTTTATTTTTGTGTTTTTGGTGGAAAAAAATCCCTATCAGCTCTGCCCCAAACGCTTTCCATGCGGCTGCACATAGCTGAGCCTCGGCACAGCGCTCTCCAGGAGTGCCCTGGGCCCCCAGCCAAAGGGCAGCCTTGCAGCGGCAGATGGCTTTGATCCGGGAGCTGGGGAATGCTGCGCAATCCCTCCCGACCCCCGGGCCCTCGGGATGCGCATCAGAGTCACGGGGCTGGGGCCGTGCCACCCCCCGGGAGCGGAGGGCAGGGACCCCGGGCTCGGTGCGGCCACCCACCTCCTTGCCCACGGCATCGAGGTCGGTCACGCCGCGGCTGAAGTCCAGGATGTCGGCTCCGGGCAGCGGCAGCTCCACGGCGTCGATGTCGGTCTCCTCGGCCGAGGCGGCCGCCCTCTCCACGCCGGACAGGCGACAGGCTGTGGGAGCAGAGTCAGGGCAGGGCACGGCCAGCCTGTACCCGCAGCTCGCTACGCTTCACCTGCGATGCCCACAGCCGGTCCCCACCGCCCCCCAACCCTCCAGCCCGGGGGAAAGTGGGTACGGAGAGACACGGCTGCTCCTCCTGCTGCTGCTGCTGCTCGGGAGGAGGCTTGCAGCCAAAAACACACCCAGCCCCAGCACACCAAACCTGGGGAACGGCAGCCAAAAGCCCTGATGTGGGACAAACGGGCCGCCGAGAACAGAAAACACAGATAAAGCTGAAGAAAGGTAAACAAGAGATTACGGGAAAGAAAAACAAAAAACAGATGCTCTGGATTCCCCAGGGAGCTGCATATCGTGGCCGGGACATTGTGCGGAGGAAAACCAAACAATGACCGGTCCAGGGCAGCCCAATGATTAGGTCATCACGGCAGCACTGGTCACAGAGGCAAGCAGGAAACCGCAGCCCAGCCCAGGCTGCTCCTGTTGGGACGGGGGAGACCCAGCCCACAGCATGGCAGGGCAGGGCAGGCAATCCACACATAGACAGGCAGCAGGACCTGCCAGCGTCCCACCTGGCACTGGAAGGGTTTGACTAACCTCTCATAAAACATCTGCCTCCCCTCCAGCACAGGCACCGGCACCGAGGAGCAGGGCTGCTCCCCGGGACCCTGCAGAGCTCAGGGTGATGGGGCTGGACCAGCAGCCCCCCACAGCCAGGCATCCCTGCACCCTCTACCCACAGGGCTGAGAAGGAGCGGGGTCTGCAGTCCTGACAACTTAATGGGAGACCACAAACACGGCCATGTCCATTCAGGGAACTGCAGAGAGCTGGGCCCCGACCCAGGCGTGCCTTGGGACACGAGGAAGGTCTGTGCTTGGGGCCTCTTGTGCGGAAGCGGCGAGGGAATGTTTGCAGTGTGTGCAGCCAAGCACAGAGCAGAGTCCCGGGCACTGCTAATGGGCTCCCAGCAAGGGGGATGTCTGAGAGGATCACGGCTAACACCTAGAGAAGGTTCCTTGCTGGGCAAGATCCCAGCTTGAGCCTGAAGCACAGCAGGCCAGACTGCTGTGCAAATCCACTGCCCAGAGGTGCCAGACAACAAGGAGCAGTACGGGAAGACGGTGCCTCTGTAAACCCCACCTGCCAGGCTCCTGGAGCCCCACGCCACCCCCACCTCCGCCTTTGTGGAATACCTGGGACGTCCAGGTCATCTCCGTTCCTCTCGCTGTCTCCGTCCTCCTGCCCGTCCGCGTTTTGCTGCGTGTGCTGCAGGCTCAGCTTGTGGCACACCTCGAACGCCTGCCCCACCGTCCGCACGATGCGCATGGCTTGGCTCTGCGGCAGGCAAGGACAGGAGAGGAGAGGGGCGATGTAACCTCAGCTGGGCTGCCTCTGCATGGTGACCCCCCAGCCTGGCACAGCTCTCAGGGGTCTCTGTGCCGCCACAGGGTCTCAGATCACCGAGCTGCCCCGGGCTGCCAGCTCCAGTGCATTGCCATGGGGCCCTGACCCAGCTGCTCCGCCGAGAGCACACCAGGATGAGGTGCACATCCCAGCATCTTTACCTTCTTCTTGGACTTGAAGACGTTGCACCTGAAGACATTGCTAGACCCATCCCTGGCAATGTAGCTGAAGATCTTTAGGTCCTGGGAGTCGTGAGATACGTAGAATATCCTGCAAGGACAGAATGGAAGGGAGGATATAAGCATACACATTACCCACATGCCCAGGAGACCGCCAAGGCCACAACCAACGCTTCCCATGGCACGAGGTGCTGGCAGATGCCCAACCTCTGCAGCACATCCCTGCTAAAGCCCATCAGAAAATTTTTTGGCAGTGGTTTTACCTCAGTTGGGAAAATTCGTCTGCTGATTCAGCAGCAGCAAACATTTTGCAAAGGCAGCACGGGACTTCTCTGCTCAGCCCCCAGGGACAGAGTCAGCAGACCAGGAGAACTCAAGGGATGGAGAAGAGCAAACCCCACTCCTGGCCTGCTCACAGAGCTGGATGCCTTGCCCAGGTGCCTGCCACCCCTTCCCCAGCACAGCTGAGGGCCTCTCTCACTCCAGTTTGGCCTCCCTGGGACAGACACCCCCTGCTCTCGGCTTTTGGGAACAAGATGGAGGAGGAGAGCTGAGGACTTTGGAAAGCACCATGAGCCGCCCTCCACAGGATGGTGGCAGCTCTCCAGTCCCCAGCATGGTGCTGGTGTGGTGTGGATAAGCGGCATGGCAGAGCCATACAAGCCTCTGTCCCCTCACCCAGCAGCCTCACCTGTAGATGGGATCATGCATGACGAGCATTTTGTTCTCATCCCAGGCCCATTCTTTTTTCTGCAACGAAAGAAGCTGAAAATGAGTACGTCAGATGCTGTCCTTGAGAACAAGGACAGGGCAGAGACAGTCCAGGGACATACTTGGGAAGCTCTTGTCGCAGCTCTGCTGCTCCCCTGCAACCCTTTGCCAAAGGTCAGGTCCAGTTGGGGACCAGCCACGTCCCACATCACCTCCCACAGGGCCCCCTGAGCCCCTTCTACACCGCGCCAGGACTGGCTCAGCCACCCTGCAGGAATTTGCATGAGGCTGACCCCAGCACATCCCTACCTCTCCCAGCCCACCAGAGTTTCCCAGAAATTCAAGGATGCTGCAGGTCCCTGCACCAGGAGGGGAGGGGTTCTGCTGCTGAGGCGCTGCTGCCCCAGGGGCCAGTGTTGCCTACCTTCTTCTTCTTCTTCAGAATGACCTTCACGCCGTCCACCGACACGATGAGATTCACTTTCTTCTTCTTGATATTCTTGGCTTTGAACTCATACTGCAGGAGATGGAAGAAAACACCTGAATTAGCCTTCCTGTGCCAGGACGGCCCCAGGGAGGGCTGAAGAGGCTCTGACAGGAAGGGGCAGGAGGGACAGAGACAGGTTTTCCTGATCCCACATGCCCACACGAACCTGTGCATCCATGCTAGGACAGGACAAGGGGTGTTTTTGCCCTGCAGCGTCCCCGAGCCCAGCATCTGGAGGAGCACACACCAAAGCAATCCAGCCCCTGGATGTGGATAATGCTTGGCCCAGCTCAGGATGCTGCTGGGAATGGTAGCTTGTGTTTCAAAGGCACTTTTTCTGCCCCTCTGAAGGTCTGTACCTCCCCAGAGAGGGACCACCACCCCCCCAGCCCTGCCAGCCCCCGGGGATCCGCAGCCTGGCCGCGTTTGCCCCGCTGGCTTGTGGCCATTGCTGAGCTCTGGAAAGTGAAATGGCATTTAGAGTTGGGTATTTTTGGGCTCAGTATAAAACTGAAGATGATTGCTGAGGACTCTGTGAACCTCTCCAGGGGAGATGGGATAATGCAATTACCCACTTCAATTAGAAGTCACTGGACAGGAAAAAAATCCCAACAGGAACTTCCAAAGATCAGTGACTAAACACAAAGCTCTGGTCTGGCCTGGGGAAAGAATGAGATTCCCCCCAAACCCACCCGCTTCGGCATTTAGAGTCTTACGAGCAGGGAGAAGGCTGGCAGAGGAATGGGCTAAATAAGCCCTTTGGGCTGATCCTGCTGTGGGACTTTTGAGGAGTCCCATACCTGGTTTGCCACAGGTGCAGCCCCATCAGGCACCCGATGTGCTGGTCCCACTCGCAGGGACACAGGGACAAACCCTCTGTGCCCAGAAAAAGCTCTGCATCCTGCGCCTCGCCTGCCCGAGGAAGAGGGATTTGATTTATCCTCTCATTATTTCGGCAGTGTCTCTGCAGAGGGAGCAGTGCCCTGCCTCTGGCCCGCGCCAGCCCCGCTGTGACATTTCCAGCACCGCGTGATCTATTAACTCTGGCAGCCAGAGCCAGCAGGCAGGAAAAGCTGCTGGCCCTGACCTGTGATCAAATGATAAAAGGCCTGAAAGCGCAATTCCTCAAAGCCATTTTAAAGTCGCCGAAGGGGATGGGAGATACAGAAGGCTTGGAAAACAGCGTGGGGAACGCAGCTCTACCCTCCCCCGAGCACAGACCAGGCAAGCCCACCCACACCGGGGCTGAAGCCATGGTGATGGGCTGCAGAAAGCAGAGCTCAGGCTCCCACCACGGCTTTGGTCAGCCTCAAAGCCCCCAGCACATCCCCACGTGCTGCTTGCATGGCTTATTCCTCATGGAGAAGGGTCTCACCAGAGTCCTTCACCACAGAACCCACCAGTGTGCGTTTCCAAGTCCCAACCCCATCGTTAGCAGCAAAGATGAAACTGCATTCAAGAGCCCCTTCTTTGTGTCTTGCCAAGACACTAGACCAGTGCCTGGTACCTAACTAAAGAACTGTCTTGATTTAGCCTTAAAAGGTGAGCCCGACTACCTTGGAGTAATTAACCCAGTCCTTTCTGAGGCTCTGCATGTGATTTTCCGGGAGCTGCAGGCTGAGCTGGATGCTCTCTGCAGCATCCAGGGTGACTGCATGGCACCTTGGGTGCTGATGCCTGATTTATTGGTCCTAACGATCGCTGATTATACACATCCAGTTGCATTTCCGAGCTCCTGGTGCTTGTGGGGCTTCTATTCTGGGCTACCCCAAGTGCTAACTAATGCGGTCTTGGAAGAGAGAAAAATATCTCGGGGTGAGACAGACTATTTTTAGCCTGTTTTTTGGGTGAGTAACAGCCCCAGGACAGCAATGCAGACAGGCCAGGAGGTTTCAGCAAAGATGCTACCCAGCCCTGGCACATTTCAGGGACAGAATCACGCAGAGCTCTTCGGAGAGGCTTCCACAATCCCCGGTCGCAGGCAAGGGATTCTGCCCAGGCTTGCCCTGAGCCTGGCAGAGGGGAATGCTGTGGGAAGAGCTGCTGTGCCTCTGCCACGCTGAAGCCAAAGCCCCTTTGTGCTGATGGGTCACGGCGAAACTCCAGCAAAAACCGATGGAAGCAAAGAAGTCAAATTCTCAGGACGACTGACCAGACAGATTTGTTAAGCCCTTCCATAAATCCGGGCCTTTATCCTGACACCGACTGGAGAGCCAAGCTCCTTTGCAAGCCTGAGCCATGCGCTCAGAGAGCTGTTGCCCATCCCACCCCATCCAGAGCTCATTAGAGCAATCAGTCCAACGAGCCCAGCGGCTCTCCGGGATACGCTTCCCATGCTCCCGAAGCGCAGCTCCAGCCAATAAAACGCTAATGAACTCATGCCCGCTGGGGCTCTAATGAAATACTAACCGTCATTTAATAACAAATTAGCAAGGAAGAGGATTCAATAAGACAGCAATTCAGCAGAGCTGCCTCTCACATCCCGGGGCCGTGCGGGGAAAGCACGCCGGGTCCCACAGGCCAGGAGATGCCATTGCTGATTTTGAGGGGCTTCCTAATTTGGTCTAAGGGAGTGTCAGCTTTGGGCAGTTCCTCTAAGTGAGATCTGAGCCACAGAGACTGTAAGGGATGAAACCAAATCCCTTTACTTAATGGGGCCGTGGAAGAACATCTCTGTACAACTGATCAGGACCTCCCTGGCTTGGAGTTATTCTGGATGACAACTCTGCCCAGGCACAGAGATCTGCTGTGTCTGCCCATGTTCATCAACATTCCTCCTTCTGCTGCAAAACAAAGAGAGAAAGCTTAAGAGGGTTGCAAAGCGCTAGGATTTTAGCTTTTCCTGCTGCTGGGAGGAGAGCAGAGGTGATGATGGCAGGGTTGGAAATGCCACCAAGGGGACTCTGAGATGGTCTGCACAGCCACTGCTGCTGTACCCAAAACAAGTGGCTGACCCACAGGAGAAGAAAACCCACATGTTTCCTGAGACACTGGGCCACTGCCACCCAATCCTCGCTGGGAATATTTCCTTCATTCCCAAAGATGTGCAATAGGAGTGTCTCTGTATTTGGGTGCAGGGAGCTGCGTGACAGCAATTCACCCCACACTCGCTGGGCACTGCATTGTGATTTGGTGACTGCTTCAGGAGAAAAAACACATTTCACACATGATAAGCTCAGCTACCCATGGATCCAGTTGGAGAGCTGAATCCTAGCCTACGGCTTAATAAAGAACTGATACAGAAATAATTATCCAGCTTGAAATCAAGAAAGGAAAGAGGATTTGCACAGCATTCCCATGATCCCCTTTGGTTTCACACCATGTAGCATTTCACTGTACCACTTATAACCAATTAAATGCCGTAACAGAAGAGCTTTCTTAGCCTTCTACCCATTTTGCCCATCTTGGGCACGTTTCTGGATCTTTAAATATCTGTAATAACACTGCAGGCTTGGGTTAATTATATTAATTCTTGTTTACAGCAATGTGGAAATGCCAGAAGAAAGAGAAGAATTAATTTCAGGGAAATACACAGAGAAAGGACAAAGCAAAATCATCCATTCCTGGACTTGCACAGCTCTACAGTCGGTCTCCGACTGAAGCTCTAAGAGCTACATTAAAATTTCTGAGCAAAGACTGAAAATAGACATCTGAGATACATCAGTTAAAAAGCCCCACAGCTATTCGAGAACAAAAGCAAAGGTGGTCTCAGTGAATGCAAAAGAAGTGTAAGATCACTCATGAAATCCAACCGGCTAAGTGAATAACGATTGTCCCTTAATTTTACCCTGCCCACAAAAAACCGTATTCATCTTTTCAAACGGAAGAGAAACATCCCATCAGAACATGGGAGCCTTACCATCGACCCCGGGTTAGTGGAAGTCTATTTTCAACATCTGCCTTTTGTGCAGAGTTCAGTATTTAAATAACTTTGGAAGGAAAAGAAGCCAGCTGGTGTATGCATCATTGCGCAATGCATTCCTACTGGCAGAGTATTAAAATTGCCCTTTCTGGAGAACGGAGTAACATATGTTGCTTAATAGAGAGCGCATGTAACCTTGTCAGCTTGGAGTAAAATTATGTATGAATCCGAGAGCGATGGGTATGTGTGAAAAGCAGGGAAAACTCAGCATCCCTAGAAAGATGCTATCCATCCCTGTCGGCGTGTTTCCACACAGCAGAAATGTGAGAAAACTTGTAACCACGCTCCGCACACAAGGTCAGGCAGATCAGACACCGAGGAGGAGAGATGATGTCTTTCTAGATCCATCATCCCCCCACATTCACAACCATCTGAAAAATGTTAACCTGAATAAAAACGCCCTCGTTTCATTCCAGCCCATCTAAACTGCCTCAGGTATAGATTTAAGTCTGCCCACTGGCACTGTCCGTAAGTAAGGGAAAATACCAGGAATGCTTTATGGCCACATTATGCCTGCAGTATACAAATAAAGAGAATATTTTTTAAAGGAAGTTGTTCTAAGTGCATCGAGCTGCCCCTGTCCCCTTCTACCCTCTATCCCCCTCCTCCTCAAAAAAAAAAAAGAAAAAAAAAAGGTTACAAGCTTGTACCTTGTATTGGGGAAAGAGCAGCGCTCTCAGAATTCAATTAACAGGGAAAAAGCAATTCCCACAAAACTCACTGCTGCTCTGCGAGCTTGGGAGGCAGGAGACAAAAATCTGCTGTAAGGAAAAGCATAGAAGAGGATGTAATTTTTGCCAGCAAGCTGTATTTCTAGGTGTTTATCCAGAAAGGACATGAAACTGTGAGCGAAGCCGGGTGCCCCAGAGCCACCTGGGCTGAACGCAGAGGGGTGGCTGGGCAGGACCCTGCTGGGAGCACCCTCAGCTCGGAGCTGCTCTGCCCGTGGCGATGCCCCCGCAGCTCCCACGGCGGCTCCTCCTCGCAGCTGGCTGGCACAGCAGCTCATAAAATACCTCCGGAGTTAGACTTTAACCCCGGGTCAGCCCGGGCTAATGACAGACGTGCCAGACCAGCGCCGGCTTTCCCAGCACTTGGGGGGAGGAGCGGTGCTGTGCTCTTGATGAAGAATTAACTTATTACAAAATGACAGCCGGGATCGAGTTCAATCGGCACAGGCTCCGTGGCGCCAGAATTAACGACTGGGGGGGGTGGAAGCACATACCTCATAATTCCTGCTGCTGAAAACATGGGCAATGACAGCAAACCTCAGAAATGTCCAGGAGCTTCCCAGGAGGGAAGCCTGAGAAACCTTGCTGGGATCCTAATAGCTGTAATTGGGAGGAATAGCAAACGCGGCTCTGTACAGGGCACAAGGATTTCGCTTTACTGAACCACACAAAGAAATGGCACCAACCCCAGTGCCCTTGAATGACTCAGAAGCCACCTGCGGGCTGTGCGGGAACGGGAACCTGGGAGGGAAAGGCCCTTTTTTCCTGGTCAGGGGTGCCAAGCCACCCTGGGGATGGGCACGGAAAGCAGGAGGAGCAGGAAGGCAGCACCGGCTTCCCTCTAGCCCTTTGTGAGGTAACCAACACTGAGAACTCGGCGCCGGGGTCCTGCCAAAGCACCAGGAGCAGCCTGCAGCCACAACACCTCATGCCTTCCTTTTTCCTTCCCGTTAATTGGAGGATAAGTGTGTCTTTCAGCCTGAAAGGAAAGAGCACTGGAGAGAAGGGAATGATTTAAAATACAGCTTTGACCCACCAGCAAACAGATCTAACCTGACCAGAAGCAGCCTTGCAGATAGAAGAGTCCACAACCATCCAAGCCACGATATTGTGCGGTGTCCAGCAGACAGCTGGGCAGGGAGCAGATGCAGCACTGCCTCTCCCCAGAGCCCAGGGTCAGAAGGGTAGGGCAGCAGAGAGCCAGGGTCCTGCCAGTGGGGTCCCCAGCCATGGAGCATCCCTCACTCCTGTCTGCTGCAGGCTGCTGCCCCCAGAACAGAAAGGCACCTGCCTTTCAGCCTGCCCCGGTCCGTGTCTCCCTCCAGCCCTGCTGGGCCAGCAGCAGCAGATGTCAGGGGATGAAATGGCTGGAAAGCAGGGCACCTCCCAAGAGGGCAGACAGCTTCATCCAAGAGGCATTTCTGAACAAGGCTTCAGAATACCTGACAGTCCACTGCTCTGGGCTGCACTTCCTGCCCTCAGGGGACTCAGGCTTGCTGGAGGGGAGCACACTGAAATACCTGCTTAGCCTACTAATTCGATCAGCAATAAACAGAATAAAAGCCATTTTTGAAAGACTGCTTTAAGCCACCCTGCCAAAGGGCTGTGCTGCTGCCTGTGTCTGAGGACTCCCCACAGCCTTCACTGTGGCCATGGGATCCCATTGCACCCCAGCTCCTCTGGGCATCTGTAAATCTGGCCATGACCATGCCAATGCTCCACGTATGAGCAGGGCACTTGCCATGGGATGCCAGCAACACCTCCCTGCTCCCTCCAGGAGCTGGGATACAAAAAGACAAGAGAAGCAGGGAAATTTGGGGATCTCCTCGGTGTGGTCATCTTGCTTGGGCTCCCCGCTCCTGCCACCAAAACTGAGGACAAAACCAGCCCGCGGCACCCACACTTGCAGCAGGGATGGATCCCATTGTGGGGCACAGAAACATGGAGATACCTGGGGCCAGGATGAAGGTTCCCACCAACTCCATCAGCAGACTGCCAGCATGGCATGGCCAAACATGCTGGACACCTCTGCCATGCTGATAGTTTGGGTTTAAACTACTCCTCAGCATTCAATTTCCCCTGTCCTCCTGCCTACACCCCATCGCTGGTGATTTTGGCACAAACTGGACTTAAATTTAAGGGCATTGCTATTTGGAAGAGAGGAGGAATAATGAAGTACTGGATGCTTGTTCTTGGGCTTAATGATGCTTTTTAAAACTCTTCCGCAGCTCCTTGGAGCTTGCATTTGCACATATGGGAAATGCGGCTCTGAGGTACATGTGTTTGTCTGAAATAGATATGATTTTGGTTTGCACTGACAAGGTCAGTGCCTATTTTCCCATCCAACTTCAGGTTTAATTTTGGTAACCGTCTGTGATGGTTGCGAGTACCGATGGGTATAAATGGGAATCAGGCTAAAAATACCCATGTTGTGAGAGCAGCAGAGCAAAGTTAAGGTTGCTGCTTCAAAACCATCCCAGGATTGCAGCATACCCATCTATCACACAAAATATGTTTTCCAATAACATTGAATACTTCACAATAAATGCCTTCTGCTCGGTTTGCTATTTCCTCCCAGAGAGCTGCCTCCATCCGCTTCCTCCAACCTCCCCTCACTACCTCCGAGTTTCACAAGTTGAGGTGGCAAACTGGGACACACTCACGAGCCATCTGCGGCAGAAGCAGTTTCACAGGAAGCTCAGAGAAATCAGAATTGGTAAGAATTAAATCAATATCAGTCACAGGGTTAAATGGAGAAAGGTAACAGGCAACAGCTTATTCTAACCCCCTCTTTTGAAGACTTCCATTTGCAAGACGATTTACCTCCCTTACAAGAAATCCTCAGGCATTCCATACCTCTCTGTGTGGTTTTTTTTTTTTTTTTTTTTTCAAACACCTTTAAATCAGAGCTTCAAAGGAAGCCTGAGACACAGCAGCAGCTCGCTGTGTGCCCATGGGGGATGCAGCAGCACGGTGTCATGAGGGATGCAGGTGCTGGAGCAGCAGCACACTTCCCAGCTACATCTCTCAGTTCCACCAGCAGCTCACCAAAGCCACCAGGGGCCCTGTGCAAGTGTTACTGCTCCCTCCATGGGGCCTTGACTATTACCAAGCTTATAAAAGAAAGCTGGGGACCCCATCCCACCCCAGCCAGATAATTTCTCCTCTAGCCTGGGCACATGCAGTGATGTGCTCCGAGTGGGAGCGGTGCTCATGGGCTGGGAAAAGCGGCACCTCTCAGCCAGGCATGAAGGTGGCTGGAGACCATGCAACACGCTATCCCCCAGCCTTGAAAACATCTCCAAACTCCTTTCAGAAATCCAAGGAAGCGATAACAGCATGAGCTGGACCCGCGTGGGAGGTGGCAAGCTCCCCCCTGCCTGCACACGCTGCCACTGCCGGTGACCAAGCCAGGGTGCAAATTAACCGGTGCGTGGGTGCGTGTGGGATACTGGTCAAACTGGTTATAAAAATAACAGCCGGGCTTTGAGCTGCTTCCTTCAGTTAAGGGAAACAAGGACGGGCTCTGTGTGCATCTGCGGGCACCGCTCTCGCACTGCTGCTTTTCACAGCCCAAGGGAGGGAGAACACAAGAAACGAGCTGTACGCGCTTTAATATTTACCACCTGTTGCTAGAATAAGCAGAAGAGCATTCCTTGGAAAGCCCACATCTGACTGGAATTTGTGGTATTTTTAATTAGACATGCATTGGTTTGACCTATGCAGGCTGAGGCAGCACAAGCTGTTTGGTGCAACCGCCCTCCGAGGAAGGTAAGAAACTACAAGAGCCTGGAAATGGCCTTGGTTCATCCAGCCCAGAGCGGGTTTGAGCCCATGTGCCAGAACAAGCTTGGCTTAAAGAGCAGCATTGCCACTTGCAGCAGTTCAGTCATGCCCCTTTACAGTGATCCCTAATAAACTCCTGCCCCTTTCTGGCACCAGCAAGTCCCGATGCCCTGGGGGACCCCAGGACTGAGCAGTGCAAGGTCCAGCCCAGCACCTTCCTCCACCTGAGAGGGAAAACAAAATTTCTGTGTTCAAGATTAGCTTTCTCCCCCAAAATGCATCCTTTCAAAGATAGACCTTGCCTCAAGGCAGCTGAGGTAATCCCTGCCCACATGGATGGGTCGAAGGCAGGGCTGATACTGCAGAAGAGCACAAAGTCACCCCAAATCCACCCTGAGGGCAAGTGACAAAGCAAGGGGCACCCTAAGAAGATACCTACACAGCACTTCAGAAAGGTGTCAGCTCAGCAAAGCGAGCCAAATCACAGGATGGTGATATTTATGCCCCAAGTTGTGAAATACAGGATTTATTTCGGTATTTTTTTTTACTGCTCACCACAGAGCTGCTCTCCCACTGTTGCATAAAAAGCTTGAGTAAGACCAGTTGAGAAGGCAAATGAGAATAGCCAGGCAGAGAAGCAGTGACACACCAAGGAAGGCAGGCTGGTAATACTGTAACTAAATCAGCAATTATGAAATTCAGACAATTAATAAAGAATGAATGAGCAGCAGCATTAAACGCTTGGTGCATCAGAAACAAGACAGCCCTGTGGGGCTCATTAGATGCTGGCGGTGCTCAACAATGTTTCTGGGTTGTAACTGGAGAAAAGAGGTAATTATTCATATCACTCTTGCTTCACAGTTCCTATTTCAACAATAACTAATGCAGGTATTAAAACCCATTCACTAAATTCTACACGTTAAAGGCAACAAAGAACAATGTCCTTTAGAGAGATTTAGACAGAATCATAGAAAAAATTTCCAAGTAATGAAAGTACCAAGATTTTAGGTGGCGTTAGAAAAGAGGGGGTGAAATCCACCTCAGCAGCAGAGCCCCAGATGAAGCAATGAGAGGCAGATGACAGAATGCCACTGTGCTTCCAGGAACCCCCAGCGAGGAGAGCACAGCAATGCTCATTTTTATGCAGGGCTGGGGAANTTAAATATAGGAAAAAAACCTACTGCATGGGGAAAAAAAAAAAAAAAAAAAAAAAAAAAAAGAGTATTTGCTATCCAGGCCAAGTGTACAGGAATCTGGCATCTACTCATTTCAGGATGATTTTATATGGCATCGGCCAAGCAGCCTCTCACAGGAAAAAGGAATAAAAACTGCTTCTGCCAAGAGGCAGAAATGTATCCTAAAAGGACCCTGGAGGCATTGCAAGGTGTCATCCCAGTTCAAAGGACACTATGAAGACAGTGTGGTCCTGGGCAATGCGCAGCAAAACAGAAAGGTGACATTATCTCAAACCATGGCACTACTGAAATCACCACCAATCCGACCCATTCCTACAGAACACGTTCTGCTTTATCTTACACTTCAAAGAAGAAACAGAAGACAGTTCAGAAAATATCAACAAGAACACGAGGCAGTTCTCCCAGACTCCTGTATCCCAGAGGTTGAAACACTCTCTGTATTTAGCTTATCCAAAGAGCAGGCTCGGTGGGCACTGGTCCACAGCTCAGGCACTTGGGAAGAGCTTCCTCAGATCAAAGGCTCTGACTTCAGGCAAATGCACAAAATCAACTCGCTGGGAATTGAAGTTGGATCCACTCAAACCACAGAAAGACAGGTCTTTTTTCACGGAAAGCTCAAGGGGACCTGCTCCCCGAGACACACTCACCAACAGCTTTGGCCAATTATTCTGGATTTCTCCCCTTTCCGATAACGTGGATTTCTTAGCGTGTAAGAAGAGGTCAGCACAGATGTGCTCTTTGTGCTGGAGATACGCACACATCCCCCAAGTTCCCAGAGATCAGGGAGTGTCTGAAGGAGTCCAGACCAGTCCCATCCATCATGTTAAGAAGGAATAAGAAAATGTCATTGGAGCAAAATGCTGAAACAAAACCGGAGGCCTTGGAGAGAAAAAGAAAGAGATGTCTCTCTCTGATGCATATCAGCACTGCAATCCAACAACAGCACTGGAAAACATCACAGGTCGGGCTGTTTCCTGTTAAAGAATTAAGCCAAAATTTAACCATCTCTGCCGAAGTTTCCCGTGGCAGATACTTCAGGCTGGTTCTTGCAGCTTCTGCTGGAACAAATTGGCAGTTTCCATATGCAAGCCCATGACATGGGGAACTGGTTTGGTTGGGGATTTTTCCCTATCACGTTACACTCCCACTGCTGAAACCAAGCGACAGATTAAGAATCACTGGGATCCTCGTCCTCCATCAGGGAAGCCTGGCCTGAGAAGGAAACATTGTCTTTGCTGAAAATTCTTTGCCTAGGGTCTTTGCCCTGGGTAGGCTTTACTCCAGATGGGAAAGCTCATGCCTTCCAAAAATCCCAGTTGAAGCAGATCACTTCACCCACCAACTATCATCTACAGGGATGCCAGAGCAGCCTGGAGCCACGTCCATGGCCACAGTGCCATGTGGACAAGCAGCAGCCCTGTGTGGCCCTGGCAGCCTCCCTGCGAGGTGACAAGCTGCAGGCAGGAGGAGGCAGGGAACCTCCAGGGCTTTCAGCATGCTCTGCAGGCTACAGCCTTCTCTGCTGGGATAGGGAGAGTGCTTGGCTCCTTTCCCTTGTTCTGGGCAGTGCTCCTACAATAGATACATCCTTTCCTCCCACTCCCTAATTAAACTCCCATTCCAAAGACCAGCTCTCACACAATAGATTTTGCAACCTCTCCTTTTTAAACAGATGTGCTCCTTTCCTCTGCTCCTGCACAGGGCAGGAACACGCCGTAACATCCTCGGAGCTCTGGCAGCTGCAGAGCCGAATGCCAAAATCCCTCTCACCTTGCTGCAGGCGGCCAGGCAGGCTCTGACTCTGCGCCTCCCTGGCGGCCACTCGGTGCTCAGCATCCCTTGGAACATCTTCCTGCTGCACCAAGCCAAAACCACCAAGAATTAATTTTAGCAGGGAAGAAACTGGGGCACGTGGCATTTTTTTCGCAAGGCTGAAGCCCCGGGCTTTTGTCTCTCTTCCGAGGTGATGCAGCAGAGAACACCACAACAGATTAAATTAAAGGGTCCTTGGCCTTTGAGGACCAGCAGGGAAGCACAAGAGCAGAAAGGATCGTACATAAAAGTAGCATTTAAAGTTGACTTCAGTTTGGCTTGCCTTTAATTCAGCCCAGTTCCTTGCACAGGGATGACTCCCTCGGAAGGAGTCTGACAAGCCACAGTCTCCCTCTGTCTTAGTTTCTCACCCATAAAATGGATACTAAATGTTGCTTGACCCCTGCTTGTGAGTTTCATTAACTCTTTGGTCTCCTTTCCCTAGGTAATTTCTCCCTTTAACCACGGAGCAAGAGTCAGGTATCGTGTCTGGACACACCCAAGCCCGGCAGGAAGATGTTGCTGCCCAGAATAAGGCTGCCTGCATCTCTCCTGCTCAGGCCCATGCACGGCATCAGCACCAGGGAGCATTTGGTCCCACTCCATCCCAAGAGTAAAATGTCGCCACGATGGCAGGAAACTGATGAAAGCACTGATTTGTTAAAAAACACATGAAAATTCCGTGTTGCAGTAAATAAGAAGGGAAAAAACTTCCAAATAAAAGCAATGCCAGGGGTGTGAGGAGACACAAACTCAGGGAGAAGGTCCAGTTGTCCACCGCACTGACCAGATACTGCTGAGAGATGCCAGGATGAGTCACAGAGCCTGAAATCAACCAAACCTCAGCACACCTCCCTCAAACCTATTTTTTCTTATCAACAACCTCTCAGGCAGCCAGGAGCTTTTCCTTAGGCACAGTTAGAAATTTACTCTGAAATGCAAAGTGCAGATGATTATCCTCACTAGCAATCTTCTAGCAGCAGAAGAGGCTGTCCCCTCTTGGTGACAGTGGTGAGGCTGGTGTGCCCTGAGCTGGGTGTGTCACAGCTGGTGACACCGAACACAGCCCTTCCCCTCAATAACAGTACCTTCTGCACAGGTTTATGCAAGTCTGAGGCTCAGGCCATCAAAGGCAGCTCTGTCACCTTGCAGAAGAAACGGAGGGCTATCAAAGGATGATGGCTTCTGTAGGAACTCTTCAAACCCTCACAAACAGCAATCACCGGTGCTAACACGACCCCAAATCTCCCAGAACAAGCTGCAGACCTCCTCGCCTTGACAGCCAGGCTAAATCCATTCATGGCTGGGAGGCAGAGTGTGCAACAAATCACTCCTTTCTAGGCAGGAGGGAAAGCCAGAGCCGGGGAGCCCTGCCGGCAGCTCCAGCAGCTCCTGTGGCATCTGCAGTCCCACAGACTCCACGTGTGTCTGTGCTCCCGCAGAGAGCAGGGTTTGCAGCACCACATTCCCCTGCTGCTGGTGCAGCTGAGCCCTGGCTCAGAGCCTGCTGCCCTACCAAAACCATCTGTGCGACACAGGAGCCTCACAGGAAGGAGCCAGGGAAGGCCAGGGTTACCTGTGCAGCAGGCTGTGCCCCACAAATAGTGCGACCCACCAGCGCAATCCTTAAACATGCTTGAAGAACCATTTCTGAGGAAGAACGAGTGGGAAGCAGGAGGAAGCACAAGGGCACACAGGGGATGGACATTTGGGAAATGACTTTACACGCTGGCCATGAACTTAGAGAGGGGTGGGAGCCAGCAGAGCATCCCCTGGCTGGGAATGAGTGAGAGCAAAGGTCTGCCCTCCCCCTACTCGGGGAGCCTGGCAGACATTATTCCCCATCCTCTCCCTCGAGCTCCCCGCAGACATTTGCTGGTGGCTCAGACAGTGGCATTGACAAGGCAGTGAAGTGACTCAGTGTGAGCATGATGGGGAAAGCCCCCAGGCAGGGAGGGAGATGAATCACGGGGAGACACCGCAGGCTCCCAGAGAAGGAACAGAGTCCAACCCAGGGAAGTCCAACCCAAGCAAACGGAGGGCAAGGATGTGTGACGGGGCTGGAGAGGACAGAAGGCGCTGCTGCCTCCCAGCTTTTTGCCAGCAGCTCCAGCCCTGCCCTGGGCTTGGTGCCTACTTGGCTTCCAGCCCTCTCAAAGGCACTGGGCTGGCTGCAGGCCAGCATCACCCACCAGGAGCACTGCTGCCTGTGCTGGCGTGCCCAGCGCCAGTCGATGTGCTCCTGCCAGAGCCCCGAGCGTCGCCTGCCCGCGGGACACTTGCCCAGAGCAGGGGTGCTGAGCTCCTCAGGGAGACAGGAGGTATGGAGAAGACCACACATGGCATGCACCTCCTGGCTCAGGAGCTTTCCCAAACCACGCTCCCCCACCTGGGTTATGGCTTCCTTCATCCTCACTGGCTCCAAACCCAAGCTCTCCATCCAGCTGGGAACCCCCTGCTCTTTCCTGCCCCAAGCTGTCCACCCCACCACATGTTGGAGCCTGGCCACGAGGGACACGCTGCTGTCCCAAGTTTGGCAGAGAACTCTTAGATAGGGCATTGCTGGAAGCTGAAAGGCAATGTGCTTATCATGACTAATTTATGAAGCCAGCTACCAGGGGACAAGGAGCGCGCCTGTTCCTCATCTCCTCAGCGCCCACCAGGTCACACGTCCGGCTGAGCCCAGTCATTCCTGCCACTGCCCGACCCAGCACGCTCAGGAGACAGCCAGCACAGGCAGTACTTGCTCACATCTCAGTGCTCTCAGCGCCTTCCCAAAGTCTCTCTGGCAAGCAGCGCCCAAAGCCCCTTCCTCACTGCCTTCCTCCGGGGCTCAGACGTTGCTTTCCAGCATTAATGGTTCACACTTCACACCTCTAAAACAGTCCAGATGCCTGTCTTCTGCCGCAGACTCATTTACCTCCCTAAACTCCTCATTTTGCTATGTGTGCATTATAACTCACACTGCTTACTGCTCCACAGGAGCCCACAGCTCCACTGGAAAACACTCATCCCAACCTGGCCATGATATTAAGGCAGGCAATAAAGCCAGGGTCACCACGCTTTGGCCAGCTCTCCTGGAAACCATCCCTGCCCCGTGGGCAGTCTTGGACGAAAGGCTGCTCCAATCAATCCGGGCACTAATTTAACCAGTTTATTGATTAAATGCTAACCACGGGATGAGATGCTGGCCTATTTCATGCTCAGCAATACCAGACTAGCCATTATTTTATTATGGCATTAAGTGGCACCGGTGATGCCAGGAAAAATACAAGCTTGCCCAGAAGGCTTCATCCCTTTACTGCGACTGTCAGAGCACTGAAAGAGCAATTGAAATTATTACAGGCATCGTTTCAGTTCCTCCCAGATCTAATACAACATAATCTTGTTCATCTCGGATAACCACATCAAGGCATTAGCTTGTCAATAATTCACCTTGCGCCGAGCACCGTGACTTGGCACGAGGCAGGCTGTGCTCTTCGGGTGGCCAAAGCCTGAGCATCTCCTGGCCAGCCCACTTCCCACTGTGCTGGGCCTCACAGACAGACAGGGGTGGGCTGCCCCAGGCACACAGGGCCAGCTTGCTCCCAAATCCTGCTCCGTTCTACAGCAGGGCCATGCATGGTGAGAGAAAAGAAGGAAAAAAAAGGAAGGCGTGGCTGTAAATGGCCTCATGCTTTTAAAAACTCACCGTGGCAGGAGCATGGACACCTGAGAAATATTCTAATTAAACGAGCTCCGAGTTACACCAGGAGCTCCACACAAATAACTGGCCACACACATCAATTTTCACACCAGTCCAGCTGCACCTGCGGCCTGCAAAGGATGCGAAATCTTGCTTTACACAAGCTTGTTGAAATTCAGCAATTTTGCCAATTCGCTAAAATTGAGCTCAGCTATGCAAAGCAGCAGAAGTCCCACAAAATCAGATGTACCTGACAGAGTGGGAGGTGTAGAGGAGCAAGATTTTCAAGTGCTTGGAATGCCTCCCTGTTTTGAGCCTCCAAAACTCAGCTGGACACTTCCCAGAAACAGCCTTGCAGAAGACTTCCACAGAGGCAGCTTTTAAGAAGTGCCTATATAGGATTTCATCCTTTCTGGCTCCAAAGAAAACCTGGATTAAAGCTGCACTCAGCAATCCAAAAGGGCTGATTCCAACTTCTCTAGAACCACAGCACCAAGCCCCAGCCAGGCAGCACTGGCTGCACTGGAGACATGCCAGGGGCACGGAGAGGAAAGCCTCTGCACGTATTTACATCATGACAATATAAAAAATATACAGTTGTCATTGTCATTTAGGGCCCATGAGCTCACAGGGAAGGGAGGGGAAGGAAAAAGATATCTTGCCACCTCCCCAGGCACTTTCAACTGAAATCTTCAACAGCTCATAATCCTCAGGGTTGGGAAGACACACCGCTCTTAGTTAGGGGCTTTTTGATGTTCAGGTGCCCACAGGTAACTTCCCGGACTTACAGATCAGTTCCTCACTCCTTGCCTCCAGAGGAGCCAAGGAGCATTTTGAAAGCCAACCTACTCCAGCAGTTCAGGGCATGAAGCAACATGGACTGGGATGAGGACCCTGTTTTGGGATGAGGAGGAGAAGGGAGCCAGGTGTGTTAACAGAAGCCCCACTGCTTGCCCAGAAAATGAGCCCTCGTGTGCTGTATTTATTACCTATGTGGCCATCAGTGGCCTGCAGGAGAGATGCAGGTTTTGGAGGAAAGCTGCAGCAAATGCTCACAAAATTGCTGTCCGAGTGCATCTTTGGCACGGCTAATGTCCTGTTCCACTGAGTCATTTCAGGGCCAGGGATTTGCACCAGGTGCAGGGCAGACAGGGCTGTATTCCCAGCAAGCCCAGTCCACGCAGGAAGGAAAAGCAGAGACAAGTCAGCTGAGCACCTCCTCCTCCTCCCTCCTCACCCTGAGCTGCGAGAATCCCGGGAATTCTCCACATTCTCCTGCTTCTGGGCAGAAACTCCCTCTGGCCAGGACCATGAGGATGGCCACGGCATCACCAGCCCCTCAGCAGTGGGGAGGAAGGGGATGGCATCCGTGGCCTGCTACACTAACGCCCTGTTTAAAGCCCCTCTCACCCCGATACACAAAAGGGACCGGATTTGGGCTCAACCTACAGCTCTTGCTCAGGTGGAGCCATCCTGCCCACAGCCACTGCTCTGCTCTGCAGAGGGGAGCCTGGCAGCAGCGAGCCTGCCTGCAGCAGGCATCCCAGCAATGTCAGCTATGCAGTGTCCTCCCCTGTGCCCCCAAAGGGTCAGGTCTCCATCTAAACAGGAAGCCAGGATCCGCCAGGCCCCGAGTGAGGGGGAGTAGAGGGGAGGCAGCGCTACAGGAGGTGCTGCTGCTGCTGTCCCAGTCCCTGGGCAGTCATGGAGGGCTTCCAGGGCATTCTCCCCACTGGGATCCCCCCTCTCGGGCAGAGAGCATCCTCACTTCTTTGCAGAATCATTTTTTTTTAATCATTTAGAGGCAAAGCCCGGAGAGCAGCTATGGCAAAGGCAGCCCTGAGAAAGGGGAGTTGAAGCAGCAGAGGGGATGGTGAGGGCTCCCCTCCTTCATCAGCACTGACTAACTTGGAACAAATTGAGGCAGAGCACTTTTCCCCCTAAACCAGGGACTGCACAAACCACACAAACCTCAGGGTCAGCAGCTGCTTCAAACCCTACACACAGAACTGCTGTTGCTTGCACTTGACAATCTCCCATTGCTTGCTTTCTGTGCCTAAATAAACTTTTTCTTCCTCTGGTTTCCCCATGCCAATATTATGGGATTATTTTATTCCTTAAAGCACAAGGGTAGCTGTGCTCTTTAAGGAGGACATGCATTCCTTCAGCTCCAGCCAAACTGAAATGAGCCCCCGGCAGCCAGCCCAGCCAGAAATGCCCTCAGCAATGCTGTGTCCTGCTGCCAGGCACACAGCCAGGGCAAAGCACAGGAAACCGGGGGGGCTTCGCACGTAAACAGCCATCAAACCGACCATCCTGGCATCCTCCCCACAAACAGCACCCCCTGACACACAAACAGACATTCAAAGTCTCTCTGGCAGATCTGATCTGCAAAGTCACGGCCTTTCAATGACTTGCATCTCTCCTGTCTTGCACTAGGTGAGGAAAGCCTGAGCATACGCTTCGAACACATCACTCACCACGAGAAACCATTGTTTTACCCTACTCCGTGTCCTTTCCCTGCCATTCAGAGCTGCACCTATGAATTTTCTAGACTGTGCTTGAGTTTATTTGTATTGGTCAACAAGGACGTACTGCTGTTCTTTTTTCCCCCCGGGTTTACTTAAGCCCTCAGATTAGTTCCAGTCCTCCCATACTGAGGTGGAGTTCTGTGATTTTGGGGCTGGAGCTGCATTCTTTCAAAAGTCTTATCTCGAAAGGCAGCAAAGGAAACTGCTGTTTCTAAGAGCTCTCGATGGCATAACAGTTGTTCTGTCCCAAACCTTGTCTGGACACAAAACTAATGCCATAAAGGACTTCCCAGCTTGTGCACCAGTTACATTAAGCTCCACAGAGAGGACAGGACAGAAGACAGGAAAGCTGTTGAGGAAAGCCCACAAACTATTTACACCCTGAAAGTTTGAAACAGGAGAGCCTTGAAATCTGTGTCCTTTGGGTGTGATACTCCTTACCTTGGGATATGATACGCCTCTCCTCCTCTGGTGAAAGAGAAAATGAGATTATAGCAAGAGTCTGCACGAAGGGCTGAGAGGAGCAGAGCTCTGGCACGGCTGCTCAGTGACAGCTGCAGGTCTGGAGCTTATGGGATCCCTTGAGACCAGCAGAAAGACAGCTCATCCATTACCCAACGTCCCTGCAAGTGCCTTCAGGTCCTTCCAGTGAAGAGTGCTATTCCCAGGAGAGAGCCATCCCTGGAGGACAGGGCAGACTCCTCGCTGCGGCCCAAGGACGGACCAAATCACCCGCGCCTGCGGCCACATGGCCACAGACACCACACCAAGGTCCAGCCCAGCCCACGGGGCTCTCCCTTGTTGAAGGGCAGTCAAGCTCCTGCTGTTTTAAGCCTGGGGCAGCAAGTTATGGGGTACATAACTCCCAGCCCCCTCTGAACACCTTCCAGTTGTGCTGGCGAGAGGCTGGGGAGCAGAAGAAAAGCTCCTCTCCTGGCTCTTGGCCAAGCATTATACGGCAAGAGTGTCCCATATCCTGACTGTAAGTATTTTGGGAAGCCAGATGACTTCATTAGCAGATGACACCCCCTGACCTACTCACCGTTAAACAAGCTCACTGCTGGCCAGCCCCAGAGCTCGTCACTCTGCACCTTAATTTGCACATTGCCATTTAAGCACTGAGCTGCTGCCACATCCAGGCAGCGCCCGAATTTTCATGCTGCTGAAACTCTTACACAAGCAGCAAAACCCTAAAGTACCTCTTGCACAAGTAGCTTGTTGTTACTTTGTTATTGGGACCGAGAAATGAGGAAATCCTCGGAATCACGGATATGCTACAGTTGCCACCCGGTGCCAGCGGCCTGACATCCCACATCCACCTTCCACCCCATCCCTGCCTCCACAGCAGGTGCTCCTGCACAGGATGCAGCACCGGGAGCACCGACACAGCCCTGCTGCTGCTCGGGCTGCAGCCACAGCGCACAGGATGGCCGGGTACCACGGGGACAGCCATGCTGCAAACAGGACTGTGCCACACAGAGCCTGCAGGCACCGTGCCCGGGTGACACGGAGATGTCAGCGGAGAGAGGGACGGCGAAAACCACAGAGTTATGAGTACGTTGGAGGACAGGATTTATTCAAGACCAAGCTGCACGTGCAGATGGAGGAGAAGCCCAGGCACCCCCGTGCAGAAGGGGAAGGAGCGCCCTGGCCACACTCACCCTGATGCGCCGCATGGCCGTCACGATCTCCACCCGGCTGTTCGGCCGTGGCACATCCAGGCTCCCGATGTACTGCAGGGAAAGAAAGGAGATTAGTCGAGTTCCTACAGCACTGGAAACCCTACGGTCCCACCACGGCTTTAGTGGCATCCACAGAGGGAACCCACTCTGGGGAACGAGCAGCACTTTGCCTGCTGCACCTGAATCCTTGCACGCCTCCCACCATGAAGCTGTTCCCTCACCACAACATTGCAAGTAGTCAAAACCCCTTTTTCTAGCAATAAAATAACTTCAGCCAGCAGGCCAGCAGGACTCACTCATCTAGGCCATGATCAAAGCACACAGGTATAAGCAAATAGCCCCTCGGCTGCAGTGAGTCATCTATTACAGAACTGGATATTGGAATATCCCTAAAATAGCTGGACCAACCTGTCCTGTGACAGGCCCTGCATTATTCAATTACAGCCCTGCCAAACCCGTGGCTGTTTTTGCAGGGATGCTGAGCCTCCAGGCCAAGCCTCCAGAATAAAGGAGCCGCTTTGCTATTCAAAGGGGACCAAAGGCAGCACCACTGCGACCCAGCACGGAGAGACGCCGAACAAAAACCTTTTTAAAAATAAAATGGAAGAGGGCAGATTCTGAAGAAGGATCAGAAAACAGACAAGCGATGAAGAGTCAATGCTGAGCACTAAAAACGTGTAGTTAGAAGAAAAGCGTTTTGAGCCTATTTACTGGCCCTCTGTGCTCCCACGCTTCATCTCGACACAGGGGCTGACGTAACCCTCGGCAGCACAGCACAGGCACCAAACCCAGCAGGGCTACGTGTTCCCGTGAATATGGCCATAACCTCTGCTGACACCGTGAAAGCCCGGGGTCACCGGTTTCCAGCAGCAGCGCTGACATGGGTGCCTAAGTGTCTGAACACGTGCTCAGGCGTCACCGCGCAGGCAGAGGCTGCTCAGAGGGGTTCTTTCTCTCCCAGCTCCTCTCCACTGGGATTGCCACCTCAAAGGAGGGAGGGCACAGTGCTGGGGATGCGTGGCCACGCCTGGGCTTTGTGTGTGAGCTGAAACTCAGAGAGCCCCGTGTTTCTGAGAGCCCTCCTTGCTAACCCCCCGCATTCCAACCCAACAAGCCCAGCGGCTCGGCGAGGCCATCCCCAGATGTGCAGCTCCTGCCTGGGGGGGAACACAGAGGCAGGTGTCCAGTGACCAGCACCGGGCAGCCGGTGCCGAGAGGAGATGTGAAGAGAGAGGATATAAAAATAACCCCCAAACAGCTGGCATGTCCGTCACGTGCCGCGCAGGCTGCCGCGGCGCAGGGCAGCCTTACGTAACCGGGAATTACAGCCCACGACGCGCGGCACACGCGGCACCAGCTGCCCAGCCCCGGCCCCTCGCTGCCCTGCTGAGAGCGCACGGCTCCGGGAAGCGCCCCGGCACATCCCCTACCCACAGTCTGCCACCCCTTCAAAGGGGCAGGTCATCCCAGAGAGGTGTCTTGGACATCGATACATTGCCTTTTCTGGTGTAAAGTCTGGAAACCATCGGTGAAAAGCAGGACCTGAGGAGGAGGGCAGAGGCAGCCGGAGCCCTGAACTTGCAGTCACCGTGCAGGACCTGAGGAAGAAGCTTTTCCCCATCCTGCTCTGCCAGGCAAACATCCCTGTTGTACCGCCCCACCAAGCCTTCCCACATCACTTTTCTGCCAGGGACCACCTGGAGAAGCAGGATTCTTATCTTTCATCACGAGAAGGACAGACCTTTGCAGCCAGAGGAAGCCTGCCTTCTTCCAGCTATTCCCAGCTGCGTGAGGTCACTGTCTGGTGATCACTTTCCTTCCCCTGTGCTTTCCTTGCCCAGGCAGGTGCAGAACACAGCCATGCCCAAGGACAGGGCAAGCAGAGCCAGCTGGGCAGGAGGCAGCTGCATCCACCGCCGGCTCCCACGGCCACACGGATTCCAGCAACGCCGAGCTCCTGGCTGCCCACCACAGCCTCACGGCCACAACTGCATGTGCGAGCCCAGCGGGGCTGGGGTGCCCTAGAAGCACGTGATGGAGAAGAAACCAGACACCCCCTCCTTGGATAGGCCTCCTGAGGAACAGCACTGGCAGCAAGGATGTTTGGATGCTGTCCTACCTGTGCCCCCCTCCAGCTGATGTTCACATGTACCCAAACCAAGGGGCACAGGTCACAAACCCTGCAGGGTTCACCTTTGCTCCCAAAGCTGGGCTCCAGGGCATCCTGCTGTATCTCACAGCCCGTGGGTGCTGCCACCAGAGCCCGTGGCACATCCGGCCCCAGTGTGGGCTCACTTCACACAATTGCTGTGCTCACAGCTCCCAAACCACCCCCCTCTCCCTCCACTCTGGAGGCAGGTATTTTTTACACATTTCACACAACTCAGCAGATGGACAAAGTCTCCACAGATTATTTTTGCCTTCAGGGCAGAAATCACACGTGACAAGTGCACTGCAGAAGAGTAACCCTTCACAACGTGGTGAGCATCTCCCAGAAATGTGGACTTGGGGGTTGGTCTTTCAGCTAAACCACGTCCCAGGCGAGCTGGGGGGATGGTCTGAGAAACCACCCCTATTTAGTAGTGATTTGCAGGCAATGAGCACACCCAGGGCTGCTCCTGATCCACTCTCCTCCAGCCCTCCTACTCACAGCACCAATTTTAATTATGGGAATAGGTGTGGGAACAAGCAGGTGAGGTAAAGACGAGGATAAGCAAAGCAGCCAGAGCCTCCACAGTGCAATACTTCCCTCTCACCCCACCCCACCCCACCACTGAGCTCCCTCTCTCCCAGGGCAGGAGCTCCAGAGACCCCCCAAGCATGGGGACTCCCAGGCACAGATTTTTGCCTTCCTTTAACACACCCGTGCCCCCAGCGAGGTGCCAGGCCCACGGCGGTGGTCCCGGTCCCTGCAGGGGCCATTGTCCTGGCTCCCAGGGCTCAGGCCAGCATCCGTGCCAGCGAGCTGACCCCACGGGCAAGGGAGGCAGGAAGGAGAAAGGAAGGTGCCCGAGACAAAAGGGAAGAAAATAAAGCTGTGCAAAAGAGCTGACAAAGAACATAAACCCATGAAAGAGCTCACCCTCCCCGAGCCCCCGCGAACCAAGGGGGAGAACATATGTACATATGCAGGATGTGGCTTTCCCAAATAATCACCTCCAGATCCACGGCCCCACTGCCCTGCCAAGGGATGGGGGGACAGAACTGGAGTCCCCCGCCCGCACCCAAGAGCCAAGTGGGATTAGGGGGTCACCGATCCCCAAGCTCTGGAGGTGGGGAGGGCAGTTCTGGGCAGCCTTCTCCTCCCCAGCCCAATTAGGAGAAGAAAGGCCACCCGCTCGGTGAATGGGCAGCCAAGGGGGTCCCTCGTGTAGCAGGCGCCCTGGCAGCCCCACAAAGGCAGCCCTCACGCTGCCAACGGCCAGAGCTGCTCCAGGCTGTGATGCCAGCACAAAGCACGTCTTTTGCAGGGTGCTTTCGGTCCCGCATATGCCCTTCTGCTCCTCATCCCCGTGTGTGGGATCCAGCCTTCCACCCATCCTTCCAGGGCCCCCAGAAGGGGCAGTCCCTCCCCCTGACGTGGCACAGGCGGCCGTCACCCACCGGGCTTCTCAGCACCCAAAGGGACTCTGCTTGCTGTCCCCACCCCATGCAAACAGGCTCTCCTCTCTGTCCCAGGCACAGTGGGAAGGGGCCTCTGCACACAGCCTACACCACGCACCCTCTGCCCAGGGCTTACAAAAGATCTGCCCAGTTCTGGGAAATGCCAGGGAAAAAAATAAATTTGTTTTTTGAACAGAAAACAAAGGGGAGCACTTTGCCAAAGGACTGTTTGCACAAGTCACTCAGTTTCTCATTTTTCCTCGAGGCTGTTTAATACTGCTCGTTTTCTGCTCTGTCAGAAACGAATTTTCTTGAGAAGTTGCTTTTTCTGTGACAGCAGGTGGCAGATATTTTCAGAAAACTGAAGGCCAATCGCATCACTGCCGGGGGACACCTTGGAAGGGGCGTTGATGAGATCGGTGGTGGGCAGAGGTGGGCAGCCAAAGCCTTCCCGGGGAGGAGCTGCCGCCTTCCTGCTGCTCCGACAGCCCAACACTGCGTGCAAAGGTCGAGGCTGAATCATCCCCAGCTTACAGGGGAGCCTGGATTGGCTGGCTGCCGGGTTCCAGCTTCCAGAGCCACCCTGAGCCAGAGACCCTGCCACAGATGAAGAGCCACTGCTTCTATACGGGAGCTGCAGGCAGGCAGCAGGGCGGGGGACACGCTGGCACCAGCCCCAGGCCATCTTCAGGGCCAAGAGAGCATCGTCTGAGCAGGGGATCCTGCCCCCGGGTTAGGGAGGGGTTACCAGAGGTAGCAGCAGCCACACGGGAGGCATCAGATACGGAGCACAAGGGTCCCCAGATTTCTACAGAGTCCAGGGCAGCGCGAGGCTGCACCCGGTACTGGGACATTGACCCTGCCACACGTGGCTGTGCCATGAAGTGAGGGACAAAGTGCTCGGGCACCAGTCTGATACTTCTTCATTTCCCCAGCACCCGGGGAACACCCAGTCTGTCTGCAGTCTGGCTGATAAGGGTTTCTCCCCAGGCTGCTGCTGTCAGGGAAAGCAAGGAGAAATCCATTCCCAGGATTTTGCTGTTCCACTGCTCCTGCTCTCCAGTTGCCCACGCATGGCCTCAGCCCGGGGAGCCAAGGGTCTGGGCTGGCATGGCCCCGGCTCTGCCCTGCACCTCAGGAACACCCAGCCTTGCTGCGTGGAAAGGGAGAAGTTTACTCAGACTGTGGTGGTGCGGGCTCAGAGGCCAAAAGGGATGGAAAGTTCACGATGCCAGCCGACTTGAGCGGAAAAAAGCCCTGGCTTTCTATTCCGAGTCCAGCAGACGGGTGCTCTGCTGAGCCAGGCACCTCAGCCTTGCCCAGTTCCTCCCTTAGCAGGGCTCTGCACCCCGAGGGCAGCACATCCAGCACTGGCAGCCGGGTGGTCTGAGGCAGCGTGCCAGACCCACGCAGAGCCGTGCACCCGGACACTGGGCATCGACACACCAGGGACCCTCACACCAGGCAGCACTGGCCAGGCACAACCCTTAAGGACATCAGTGCTTACGTGTCTGCTGGTCCCAGCAGCACTTGCCTTGCTTAGGAGCTGCACCAGGGCTCGACTGCCAAAACCACAGAGCTCTGGGGGCTCCAGGACACTCACCAGAGCCGTGAGCACCACACCCACCCTCTCCTCCCACCAGCCAAAACAGGGCTCACGTGAGAAGGGGAGACACCTTTGCTGTGGGTGCCTGTGCAGCGGGGACAGCAGAGCACAGAGCCAGCAGGTGCCGAGGAGGGACGAAGCTTTTCCATGCCAATGGAGCAGGACTGTCCACTCGCCGTGTTTCCGTTCCCCACCCAGGCACGCCGCCCACAGCTGCCCCCACGCAGGGCCCGAGCTTCCTGCACCTACACCCAGCCACAGCCTCGACAGGGATGTGCAAGAGCAGAGCGCTGCAGAAAGCAGGGCTGGGAGCATCCCACCCCCGCTGCTGCTCCCTCGGGACCTGCTGGCATCTGCAGAGCCCACGCGCCGCCCGTCTGGGACCCACAGTCTGGGCACACACGGCTTTGCCAAATCCAGACGGAGTTTTCTTTGCTAAGAGCCTCACTAAGCAGCCTATGAACTGACTTAACAAGCATGGCAGAAATATGCCACTGTTTCAGACGAGAACCTTTGTAGACTTGGGAAGGTTATTTATAGCCTGGAGCGAGCAATCCCGGGCTCAGGCACACTGCAGCTTTGCTCTGGGCTGAGCAGCCCCGACAGAGCTCACCAGAGCTGCCAGTACAAACAGCCCCCAAACAGAGCTGCCAACTCTCTCCCAGCCAGCCAAACTGGTGCAGAGCTTCACACAACCTGTCTCCTATTCCCAGCCCTCCAGCAAAAGGACCCTTGCTGAGAAGGGAGCCTGAAGCAGTGGAGGGGAACTGAACACCCCGATCAGGGCTGCCTGCAATTTAACTCACTTCCAACGCTGTTATTTGCAGCCCCTACGTACGTAAAAATATACACGAGAGTGGAAACACACAGGTACTCCCTGCTTAGTGTTCACCTGAGGCTATAATCCTTTTCCTGATGAAGGATTTCTCCTTGGAGCAATTGGCAGTGCCTGCCGGTGCTCGCAGCCTCTGGAGGGTGGCAGGCAGGTGGGCTGCAGAGGTTCAGAGGAAGGGACATCATGGATCAGACTTAAGTCTCCTCCATGTCCCATCTCCAAACATAGACAGCAGCAGATGCTCAGTTCAACTTGAGTTTCCCACGCACAGAAGCAGAGAAAAGCACTGACAAAAATGAGAGAAAGTGCCTGGTTGCCAAGACCACTTGAGGGGAAAAAAAAACCACCCCACCAGCCAAACCCAAAAACTCCACCTGCTGCACAGAAGAACAGCAGCCCTCCCGAACCTCCAGTCCCACATTTATCTGCAAGCAGGTCTGGTATTGGGAACAGGAGGTGATGTCCAGGCCCACGGCAGTCCCAGACCGCAGGCACTGGGTCCACCAAGGACTGAGGTGTGTTTGGGCAGCCACTTCTCCCCTTGCCTGCACTCAGGGGAGCAGCAGAGAGGGTCCTCACGCCTATCTGCCCCTTCTTTGGGAGCCACGTACATCAAGGCACTGCAAAGGGATTAACAGGACTGAAGGATTAACAGCTGTTTCCGAATAATGGGCATTTGCTCCGTGGGACCTTGCTCTGGACCACAAGACCTCTGGGGCAGGAGGAAACCCCAGTCCAGCTGGCTCCCAGGACGGGGAAAGTGACGACTTCCCTGAGCAAATCCAGCAGCACCCAGCACCCCAACAGACGAGGGTCTGGCAGTCCGGTGCCAGGCTCCACCACCCCACTCCACTCCCTCTGCCTGCTGCTCTCTCTGGAGGCACCGGAGAAGCCCGAGCGATAATTTCTGAATGCGCAGAACTGCCGGTGTTGCACGAGGTGGCTCTCGGGTTTTGTCCTGCAGCACCAAGGCTTGGGAAGATAAGGAGTAAGCTCACATCCCTCTCTTCATGGAGGTGGAGGAGAACAGGAGGTGTCTTTCCTCTCTACATCCCCCTTTATTTAACCAGAAAACCACTGCACAAGTGGGAATTTCTGTCCATTCCCCTGCACCACGCTGCAGCTCCCAGTTCTTTCAACCAAACGTTTCAGCTAACCCAAGAGGCCAGGCTTTTGATTTTACTCGACAATTCAGACTGCAAGACACAGAAGAAAACAAACGTCCTGCCTCCCCTCGGAGCCAGCTCCTCCGATTCCCTGCAGCCTGACCAAGGCATCTCTGGGATACAGCGGGGTTTGGTGCCAAGAGAAGTGGCCAATGAAAAGAGATCCAAAAGTGTGAAACGTATTCCTGTTTCTAAGAAGATGGAGTGGGATTTTCCAACTCTTGGATTTATCTCCAGAAAATGGATTAACGTAATCCCTAGGGGACACTTTGCTCTGACTCGGCGACCCTGTGCCAGCGCATACGGCCGCAAGTGGCTCCAGGGGGGACAAGAGGCACAAGCCTCCTGATGGCATCGCATCTCAAGTGACAGCACCGCTTGCTTCATGTCAAGTCCATCACCCTCTGCTTGACAAAGGCTCAAATTCTGACTGCCCGTGGCCACCCAGTCACCAGGGATGCCAAGATTCCCTCAGAAGAGAGAGACAAGGGAGACAAAAGCATGGATGCCAGCCGCTACTGATGGACCAAAACACGCACTACACGTGCCGCTCAAAGACAGCAGCAGGTCTGAGTGTAAAAATACAATTAAAAATTGAAGCAATAAATCAGCACATACTGACTCAGGCCCACATTACTCCCCTGCAGCGAGCCCCAAGCAAGCTCGTCAGGAATCTCGGGCTGCTGGAGCAAAGAGCACTGATCCAGCTGCTGAGCTGTAACACCGGGATCCCCGCCGCCCGCACTATCAGCTATCCCAGGAGGATTTTAGGAGACAGCCACGCGAGTCCCGACACCCCAGACGAGCATTTTTCTGGTTTAATCTTCCCCCAAAGTTCCGCTCTAAATCAGAGTTCCGCATTTTTGCGACTCGCGCCGGGCGCCTGGCTGCAACAAGAGCTGTGCGGGTGTAAGCGCTTGGGATTCTTGGGGATGAAAGGAAGTAAAGGAGTGTAAGCATTTAATTAATCTCCAGCAATCTAATAAAAGGATAGAGTAATTGCCTCAGCCATCTGCATTCTGTATCTGGCATCGAGGGCCGCTGGAGAAACCCACGAATTCGGAAGCTGGTTTCGCACGGATTGTGCTTAGCATTAGCGCGTGCCACCGGATACCAAATAAGAGAAAGAGGAGCTAACAAAGGCTAATATGCAGCACTGCATTAACGCAGCCAGACCGGCAGCGTGGAGCAGAGATGAGCCATGAGCAGACCCAGGGGCTGCTGATGCCCTGATCCCACTCGTCAGCCCCCAAGCCGGGTCGCCCAAGCCTGGTGTGGAAGAGGCACGTGGGATTTAGAAGGCGAGGTGCTCTGCAGCCTCCCCGCAGGTGAGGGGTGAGCAGGTGCTGGCAGCAAAACAGCAATCGGCTCCAATCACCCAGGAGCGAAAGGCTGCAAAGTTGAGCTTCAACAGCCTTTCCCAGCAAATAGTTGCAAAGCAGGTTTAAGTTTGCTCCATAAACAACTCCTCGGCTGTTTTGCTCTCTGCAGCACAGTGCCTGCCATCGGGCAGGTGATGGCCTCTGCAGAGGAACCCTCCCGGCCCCGAGAAAAGGGGGAAAATATACACTTTGACACCCTCCGATGAGCCGCAGCCTTGCCCCGAGGGCATTGCACACAATTAGATGACAAATCTTATTCCCCTGACAGCACACGTTCTCCGAAGACAACAATGTGTGACAGACGCCTGCCTTCCTGCCGCTCAGAGCGGTTTTACACCAGGCTTTTCAAATCCTAAGTCAACCTCACTTGACTATCTCCGTCAGCGTGATAACTGTATCCCCCAGGAGAAGCGAACGGGGCAGGATTTTATGCTTCCCCTTTCCAAATCTTCTGGCCAGCTCCTTCCCAATTTACTGCTGGCCAGCGTTCCTCGCTCGGGTAGCTTGGCTTTTCCCAGCCTGCTGCGAGATGGCAAGCGCCAGCCTGCGGGAAGCCACAGCCGACGTGGAGCGAGAGAATGAAAAGTCCCAACGGAAAAGAGAAGATAAAAAGAAAAGAGCACTTCGTGCCAAATCCACTAGCAAGGATGGTTTATATACGTAAAGAGAAATAGCAAGCTTTTATTTCGCGTGCGTGTCCCTGACCGCCTGCACCGCAAATGGCACACAGCTCATCCGGCTGCTCACGTTAGAGGAGCACCAGGGTACAAGGCACCCTGCAGACCCCAACCACCCGTCTCCCATCCCACCGGCGCTCCGGCACTACCCACAGCGCTGGAGCCGCAGAGCAAAGCCCGAGCCCTCCGCTCTTTCCCGGCAAGATGCACACAGACCCCGCTCTCGGGGCCGGCGTCCCCAAGCAACACCACGCAGAGCCCTGGAGGGAATGCAGGGCCAGGGAGGGATGCTGGTGTGAAGCGGGAGGGTGACCCCACTCCAGCCTGAGCCTTCCCACCAGTCTGGGCATCCCTACGGGATAGGTGGGAAGCCTCGCCCAACTCTGCAGCTGAGTTTGGGAGAGACCGGGCAACGCCAAGGGGAAGGGTTCCGGGGAAAGCAGAAAAAAAACCCATAGCTATGCGAAAAGAGAGCTGGAAAACTGGGCATCCCAGTGTGCCGGAGCGCAGCGCCGGGCAGCGACCCCCGCGGCACCCCCGCGCCCGCCGCCCACCTTGGCCTCGAAGCAGATGCCGTGCTGGAAGGCGTCCTCGTTGTGCAGGGGGATGCGGAGGTCGTGCCGGTCGTCCACCAGGTTGTACTTGGACTTGGCGGGCATGGCGGCCCCGCGGCGGCCGGGC
>VZTA01023741.1:900001-954896 GCA_013398855.1 Mohoua ochrocephala | reverse complement strand
CCCCCGGCGAGCACCGGCCCCGACGGCACCGCGGGGCGGGCAGCGCTGACACCTAGTGCGCGGGGCCGGGCTTGCGCCCCGCCGCCAAACTTCAAAAAATGAAACAAAACAACCAAAAAGGGATAAATGGAAAACAATGCCTCGGGAACGGTTTGAGGGAGGGTGGGCAGCGCCGGCCGCCCCCCCGCCCCGGGGAGCACTGCTGGGAGCGGGACCCGCATCCCTCCGGGCTGGGGAGCCGGGCCGAGGAACTCGGCACGCAAATCTTTGTCTCAACGCCGGGCACGGTGGGAACCAAGCAAGCTGGAAGTGGAAAATCTCCATCTTGCACTTAAAAAAAAGGCCAAGTCTTGCGAGCAGACCCCCGGCCCTCCCTTACAAAAGTCCCGAAAGCTGCGGATGTGCTTCCCACCCCCTGAGAGCAGCCCGGAGCTGCTTTCCAGGTGTTCAGGGAGCCACTCATGTAGAGCTGACCTCAAGTCCAGGCTGTTGCATCCTTTACCCCCACATGCACAGTGCACTCTCAGGTAGGGCTCCATCCTTCTGTGTTGGGATATCCACAGTTGTTGCAGAGCACATCTCCCTGCAGCTTGCCTGCAGAGCCAACACTGGCCTCAGAGGCACTTCTCTCCACAGGAGACCCACACTTCTCAAAGCCCTTGCCTTGCTTTGCTTGCATGCTCCTACAGCCAGAGCCCACCTCCCTCAGGGTTCCAAATGACTGCAGTGCAAAGAGCAGCACTGATTGTTGATCCTTCCCTGAGCAGAACAGATGCAGGGCCATTGATTTTTCAGCCTGGATCAATGTGGTGAAACTTCCTTTGAGTTTGTTACACAGTTTAGTGCCGGCCACAGCACTTCGGCCACATCTGAAAAATGTATTGTTCCACTCAAAACGGAGTGGGCTTCCCACCATCCCCGGAGGCACAGCTAACAGTCTGGGCACAGACAATTACTTGACAAGCTGAGAAATCCCTGTGCTCTGTCGTGCCCGTGAGAGGGGTATGGGAACAGCTGTTGTGCTGCCAGTTTCCCCGTGCCATGCCCAGGGTGGGATTTCACAGAGCTGTCAGCGCCGGGAGAAGCGAATCGAGGGATGATTTCCCACTGAAGGCAAGACACCAGCGAGCCCTGTGCTCTTGGAAACTTTTACTCCTGGTTTTGGGAGAGGGCAGGGGATCAGTGCTGTGTGTTGCAGTTGTGACTGCACCTGCAGTCCTGGGGGAAATGGTGCAGAGAACTGAACACCCGCTCGAACTCACTTCAGCCTGGGACAGGCAGAAGCCGGCGGTGGGACAGTCTTGAGCCTGGATCTGCTCCATGGTTCTTGCTGAAGGTTTCTGTTTATGTCTAGCAAAGCTTTAGCTGACAGCATGGAGGTCCCAGGGAATGCTACAGACACCGGATAAGTCCCCTGAGAGTCCAACGCCTGCTCCAAGCAGGGTAAGTTTCAGCTTCGAGATGAGAGCAGCAGCTCAGGGCTGTGTCTAGGCATATTGCAAGTATCCCCAGGGACAGAGATCCCGCAGCCTCTCTGGAGCCCTGTTCCTGTGCTAAATTTGATTGAAGACACACATTCTTGCAGACTGCAGAATTTCCACAGCCAGCAAAGCCCCGTGGATTTGGGGAAGAACTGAATCCCGTGTGGGAGGGCTTGCAAGCATCTCTGCAGTGACTGGCACCCTCGGGGAGGTGTTCCCCCGGGTGCAGGCATGGGTGTTTGATGGAAAGCCTTCAGAGCCTGGGGAACAGACCAGCTCCTTCCAGGCAGTGCCAGTGGGTTTGCCTGGCGGCACTGGGGTTCCTAACAGATGCCCTGGGCAGTCCATAGCCTGCTCCTCTGGCTTCTCCCGCAGTGTAGTGGCTGTTCTCCCTGTCTGCTGCAGTGCCTGGAGCCAGCCTGGAGACAGCTCTTAAAATATTGGGGTTGAACTAAGGGACAAGCCTCCCTCTACTCGTGGGCCTTTTGCATCACGGGCAGGGGAAAGAGCGGCCTGGGAGGCAGCAGCTCTGCTGCGACCGGTTTGTCCCAAACCCACCCGCCTGATGCCCCAAGTGTGACCGGGGGGTACTCACTGCATCAGGCAGTGCTCCAGCCATTCACACAGGCAGCTTAGGATACCTGTGGCACTTCGCATGATTCCACCTGCTTGTGTTACAAAAATCAGCGGTTGTGTCTTTTTTTTCCCCTGGGATCAATGACCTGGCACCTCCCTGCCCTGGCACCTCCCTGCCAAACCACCGCCTCTTCCTGGGAGAGCCTTTCCGGGCTGCCAATCCCAGGGTGTCGAGCCAAGCTCACCACAAGGTACAGGAGATCCGGGAAGGACAGGGAGGGAAATTAACTCTCACACTCGTGTTTGTCCTACAAGTGCAGAACCTGTCTCCTCCCATTCAAAATCAATAATTAGGGGCCCCGGAATAACCCGTCGAAGTTGTGTAACCGGTTTGCTCGTTGTCGCAGCCCCGTCCGTCCCCACCCGGTGGCGGGACCGGGGCTCGCCCTCGGCGGCTGAGGTGTCCCCCGAGCCCGAGGGGACCCCACCAGGGCCGGGCTTCGGATGGCAGGGGACACGGCTCACAGGGCTCTGCGACCCTGAGCCACCGCTGGGGCATTCCGAAGGACTCGCCCCTGACCCCTCCGAGCAGCCCCGCGACGCCGGCGGCGGCAGCGGGCGGGGACGGCGGCTCGGTCCCGGTTCCGCCTCTCCCGGGAGCTGCGGGATGTGGATTTGTAAGGTTGGCCTGCCATCTCCTGGGAAGGCCGAGAAATGCAGCACGGAAACCCCAAACTGGACGGAGAGTCCGGGATCGCCTTCCTCAGCTTCTCCCCAGCTTTCGGGGTGTCTGTGGGTGTGTGGGTGTGTGTGTGTAGAGTGTTCTGCCCTTGCTCTGCACCAGAGCCCCAAGGGAAACCAGCCCCACCTGCCATTCACAGACTGCCTTTGGCATCCTGCGAAGTCGAGAGGATGTTCTTGAGGTGCTTATGCGATAGGAAGATAAAAACCATGTCATTGTGTGCCCGCTGAGGGGCCGTCCCCAGCTGTGGAGTCCCCCCCAGCAGCAGCAGCAGCAGCAGCAGCAGCTGGGGTGTCATGGGGTGCAGCGGGGGGAGATGACTGTCATCCCACCTAGGAACATGCATGTGCATTGGTCTGCAGTGAGCCACATACCCCAACAGCAAAGGACCCAAAAGAGCTGGTCAGGGTGGTTTCAGTTTGCCCAAAAAGCGTCCCAAAGTCTTGGCAGGTTTCAGAGCTAGAAAAGAGATCCTATTGTGCAAATATGTTGTAAACGCAACCCGGCCTGTGAGTGTCAGCCTGCACCACCTAGTCTCACCCTGACAAAAAACCCACGGTGAAAATACCACACTTTTCCCACCAGAAAGTCCTATATGTTACTGTAACACCCACAGCCTATAGCAGGAAACACCTTCAGTCCTTTATCTAACCCAAAACGTCATGTTTGCAGAGCACTTTGTACCTCAAACACTGCCCGTGCCAGCACGGTGAAGCTGCCATCTTCCCCAAAACTTTCACTGCAACTCCTGTGCCACAGCAATGTGGGAGGAGAGACAGCTGCTCTCAAAGGTGGGGATGGTGAGCTCGTACCCCAGCCCCAGGAGGCTGGTACCCCCCTTCTCTTGCTGCCCGTGCTCTCAAAACGAGGGGTTGAATGTACTGTCATTGCTCATGCTGCTTACACAGCACAGCACGGTGGGTTTGGGGAAAATACCCCGTGCACTGCTTGTGCTCAGGAGGCTCCTCCTCCCAGAGCAATGATAAAAGGGCTTTTGGCCAGCAATGCAAATATTTTTTGCTGTGCTGGATGCAGGTGGGAATGGGAAACATCACAGGGCATGGCTGTGAGAAGAAGTGAGCAGATGGCAGACTTTGCAGCTCTGCACAATAATTTGTAAAGCAAATTGGCCCTTAGGCGGGCATGCACACAGGAAAGGTAGGATCCAGCTCACAGGTCGGTGCTCCCCGTTGCTTTGATGTCCTTCCACAAAATCCTATAGCAGCAAATTCTTTCAGGGTCATGGCCCTGCAGTTGGAGAGTGCATTAGGGCCGCCCGTGTGGCATCAGGGCATCCCAAAGCTCGCTGCCTGTGAGCCCACGGTGGGCTCAGGCTGGGAGTCACCTTGTCCCTCCAGTCGCCTGCACAGCCCCAGGTGGCAGAAGCACCAAGCAAGGCGTGAGGGTCAGCACTGCCAGCAGATGCTTTTTCTGACCAATAAAACCTGGTGATGAACATCTAAATAGCAAGGTCTGAGAAGGAAGCAAGTAACTTCAGAAAGGGGAGGAAGGCAAGTCTGTTGGAATTAAGGTCAGGAACTTGCTGGCATTTGCTGACATTTTATTCTGATGAGCTGGCGGAGCTCATTCTCATCAGGTACACACTTATGTATGCATTCATTTATGTTAGAGGTGGGCCTGGAAACAGCTTCAGAGCTGTTTTTAAGAGCACAGATTCATCGTTGATATCCGGTGGGGTGCAGGCGGACTGCTAATTAAACCACCTGAAAACTCAGATTTTGTCTTCGTAGACATTTCGAATCTTTGCACCGCGGTTTCCTTTCAATTTGAAATTATCCCGAGGTTTTGGAAGTTCTCCACAAACCCCAAGTCTTGAAACATTTTTGTTTCAGAAAAACAAACACATGGTGCTTCTGAAATAAATACGCTCCCTGGAGCGGAGCAGGTGCTGGCTAAAATTAACATTGCTCCCTGCCAGCCTCAGCCAGCCCCACCGCAGCCTGCAAGGCAGCCGTGAGAGCCTGGGAGGTTTGGGGCACCCAGAGTCCCATTGCCATGGCAAGGAGCTGGTGGCAGCGGGAGCCCATCCCTGGGAACCTCTCACGGCGCTCCACAGATGGAGCAGGAGTACTCCAGCAGCAGGCTGGAGCAATGTCCACATCCCCTGAGCATCTCACAGCCATGCAGGAGCTATCCCATACAATATTCCTCTTGCTCTTACCTCACTGGCCCATTAAACACCCCTAAATGGTGTTAGGAGAAAGACACTCTGCATAAACATTGCTCTTGGCCATTCTCAGCTTGATCAGCTGCACTAATTGTCAGTGAACTAATCAATAACTGTGTTGACAGATGCTCCTTGTAGTGAGAGGCTGGTCCCGTGGGCTGCCAGGGAGCCTCACGTAGCCACTCCAGGGGCGTGACATCATCTGAAATTCATTCTCAGTTTATCACGATGCTGCTCTGAAGGTGGAATCACTGCAGAAAGGTCTTGAGGTTGTTTTTGTCTCTCTGTGAGGGAATTTGTACAGCAAGACCTCCCATCTCTGCAGGAAGTGCTCAAGGCACCAGGGACTCTAGGCTAACCTTGTCTCTAGGATCCCAGTCCAGAGGACGTGATGTTGGCCATGGCTTTTATGCTGCAGCAGAGACAAGAAGGAATATGGTTTTTCTCAGCTTCTAACCTAAGGAGCAAGAACAACATCACCTTCATTTGCGTGGCAAGCATGTCACCATATTCAAATAATATGATAATCACAGTGTCTAGCTGTTCAGGCTTCTGGTAGCAATCCCCCACTTTTGGCTGATAAATGAATACAATACTTCCATTCCTCATGTGGGAATGCAGGTTGCCATCTTCACAGGTGTTATTGCCCAGCTCCCGAGTGCAGGACACCAGCCGGAGGAGGAGGCGTCATCCTGGGTGCTCTCCCCCGTGGATCGCTGCAGTTAATTGGAACTACCTTGGATACGTTTGTCATTCGCCAAGGCTTATTTGCTGTATAATCAGACACATGGCCCCTTCCTTTAATTGCCTTGTAAACTGCCAGAATGATTAATTCTGCCACGAGCCTGCATTTATCTGGGGACTGACGTGTGGTGACTTGTGAGGGTGATGCGGCAAGGGCTGGGACACCCCCTGTTGAGCCCACCGGGCTGGGGGAGGGTCTCTCTGGCTCGGTGGGAGTGGTTGCACGCCTTTCCCAGGGCAAGGGGACCCGAAAATCCCACAGGGGCACAGAACACAGCAGTGCCTGTGCGGTACAGGCAGGTGCCTGCCCATGGGTGCAGCATTCCCAGGAACACTCCCCGTGCCCAGCGCCGCTGGGGCAAAGTCCACAGCAAACCCCTACCTTGGCGCCCACCTGCGCCCTTGGGGACATGTGCCAATCCCTATCCCTGCCTGGGAAACCTCCTCCGGCTCTGCCTTTCTCCCACAGCCCTTCCCACAGCCTGTTGATAGGTGCTGGCCAGCAAAGGCAATATTTCACTCTCACTCCCACATATTTTACATGCTAACGCTGTAGCTCTGATATATCCTCCTAAGGGACCCCTCATATCTGGGCAATGAACATTTCTGTGCTTGCAGCTCAACTTTCTTGCCTGGAGATATATTCAGATGAAACAATAATATATATCAGCTCCCAAATCCCAATGACTGTAAATACCAGGGGAGAATTAAAGCGGCACAGTTAATAGTCCTGGCTTCCATCAGTGTGGAATTTACATAATTCCATTGTGTGTGGACACTGGGGAAAGGAGGGATGAGCAGCTCAGGTGGGTGCCTGGGGGCTCACGTGCTTGCTGCTGCCAGGACAGATGGGTTCAGGATGGATGGAGGTATGGGAAGAGATGTAGAAATGTGCTGGGCATGCCGATGGGGTAGGAGTGGGAAACGGGAATGCAGGCTGCAGGGTGGGCACAGGGGGATGGCCAAGCCTCACAAGAGGAGCTGGGATCCAATGGGAACCATTTTCACAGCCTTAGCTGAAGACAGCACCCAGGGGATGTCATCTGTCCAAAAATAGGGGGCCAGGGATTTTCCCTGGGCTGTGAGCAGGTGCCTGGGGTTTCGCAGAGCCCGGTGTGGGGGAACGAGCCCCTGCATTCCTTGGGCACGCAGGAACTGCTTCCCTGCAGGCCGCCGTGGTGCTGGCAGAAGCACAGAGAGGTCAATGGGATGGGACACGTGCCAGTGGGAGTGTTCAGCAGGAAGAAAGCTCTTGAGATTGTCCCTCTCTTGCCTTATCTCGGTTTCAAGGACCAGGTTATTTTGGAAACGTACTGGGGAAAAATGCCCGCAAAGGGAAGAAGGCAAGGAGGGCGAGGGAGTGGGTGCAGGTGGGAGGGAGGGCAGCAGCTACACCCCAGAGCCCTGGGGTCCCCACTTAATCTTCCCTTTCTGCTCCTTTTGGGGCCTGAGTAGGCATCAGCTGAACCCTGCTGTAGCTGGCTCAGCCCCGTCTCAGAGTCAGGGGAGAAATTAAAGAAAACTTTGTTTCCAAACAATTGCAAATGCATAGTTCGAGTATCTGTAATTTAAACTCGAATCCTCCTCCTGCTAACAGTGATGGATGGCTTTTTCCTACTGCTTTGAGAGCCCTTGGATCCTGCACGGCAGATGCCTCCCTGATTTATGGCTTGCCTCTTCATGGGAAGGGAAACAAACAGCCCAATCCTAATTACCACACTCTTGTTAGGATACTTTTCTCTACTGCTTCCATCTTATTACCGGGGCTCCCCACTCCACCTTTGTGCAGCTGACTTGTGTGTTATGGGGAACCCTGGCATGGATTCAAATCATCTCTGTCGCACTCATTTTACTGGCAAATAGGTTTATGTGCACCGCAGATGGATGACCTGCTGGAAATTGCATTTTTGTCCTCAGTGTCTCAGTCGGCGAGGGGGTCAAGATGTGAGGATGGGGGTGATGGGGAGGAAGGAGAAAAGCCAATGCCAGCGGTATTTTCCTGCCTCCAACTGGTGCTGGCAGAAAGGAGGGAGGGAGGGATTGGGCCACACGAGGCGCTAAAAATAAATGTTCTTCTTGCTAAAGAGAATCTTGCTGGTTCAACTCTTTCCCATTCTTTTGTGTGTGAGAGCGGTTAATTCTCCTTGGGAGCCCATTCACTCAGCAGATGTTGCTTTTCTTTGTGTGATTAGCCTGAAATCAATGGAAAATAATCCTGCACTCTAACAAATACTGGAGCACGCGATTCCAGTGCTACGAGGTGCTTCTGCAGCCCGAACAGATGCTGGAATTACTGTCCGTAAGAAAAGCTCACATGGATGAGTTTGTGCCTCTGAAATAGCAGCATCGCCCGAGTTTCTGTGATGATGGCGGGAAAAAAGGCTCTTTGCAGCTGCTTGGACTCACTGGCACAAGGACAGGAGCATCCTGGAGGGACCCCACTGATGCCACCACTGATGCTGGCCAGCCCAGGAGCACAGGCCGTACATGGGGAAGGTGAGAGTGTTGTGTGCTGAGCCTGGGGAAGGGGAGCACCTGAAAAACCTCTGTCCCTGTGTTTGGCACAGGCTGCAAAGCTCAGTCCTGTCCACTCAGCCTGTCCTGGTCAAGGAACAAATGCTGCCAGCAGCGATGTTACTGCCAGAAATGCCAAGCCCTGACCCCCCAGGCCCCACCAATGCTGTCAGCTGAGGGCTTCTGGCTCAGCTGCCTTCTAAAAGTGAGCCTGTCAGCCAGATTTTAATTGACATAATGTGTCTTTTCCTGATAACTTTTAAAATCAGACTGCCGGGCTGTCCCGACTCAAATGCCAGCAAAGCCAAGGTATTTCACTGTATCTGTGCTGTTACCTTTACCAGCCAAAGGCATAATCTCATCAAAGAGCAAAATCCGAATTATCTGATGTGTGCAGAGTCCCCGCAAAAGTCAGAGGATGGGGATGAACTTTCTCCCTTATCTCCCACTCCGCTGAATCCCAGTAAACAGGCCCCTTATTTGCTGTGGGGAAGTTTTGAGGGTTGCTATCCCCAGCGCCAGCTCCTCGCCAGTGCCTTGATGGCCCTTCAGTCAACCTGCCTAGCTGCAGCATGAGCTGATGCCCACCTCTTCTCTCCTCCTTCTCATGCCATGTGGGAAAACACACTTATTTCCCATCACCCTCCCGCCTCCTGCTCGAGCTCAGCAGCCCGGGGCCGTCCCTTGTCACAGGCACAGCTGTGTCACTGCTCTGTGGGCAGCCCAGACTTCAAGCCAGCACCAGTCACATCCTCCTACTTGTTCAGGGGATAGCTTTCCCCTCCAAGAAATCCTTCGGGTCATATAACGAGTACTTTTATTTCAACTTATTTGCAGTCAATGCTGTTTCATATTTCAAAGTCACTTTTTGTGTTCTGGGGGGAGAGGAGGGAAGAGCCCGCGAGAGCTTTTTTGAAGATGGTGTCTCTAATCTTCCTGTCAGACATATGAAAATGCAAATCCTTTCCAAATGGCATTAGATCATTCAACCCAGCAATATATTTGTGTGGCAAATTCGTTATCGGTCCCTGAAACCCTTGCCCTGCCTCAGTGCAGCACTGGAGTGCTCTCTGCTGTCAGAATCAGCATCTCCCTGCTGGCTGGAACCTCGGTGGGAATGGGGGCCTAGCACTGCCAGGTGCCTGGCTGGGCTCCCCCAAGCAGCTGGGCTGGCCCTGCCTGGCATTGGGATGCTGACACCAGCACTGAAAAACTTCTCCTCTCCCTTGCCCAGGCCCTGAGGTTGTTTCAAGGAGCAAAGGGGGCTCTGCCAGGCTCTGCCACACGGATAGCCAGCAACGACCCACTCCCTCTGACTTCAGGGGAGCCGGGGACAGTCCCCACAGATGGGGAGACATGAAGCCCATTAATCATCTCCCTGCGCTGTGCCATTGCATGAAATTGGATTTAGCACCATTAGCAGAGCGGCTCCTGAGCAGCTCCTCGACTCCTGCTGAAACCACTCTCCCATTGCAAAGCTGATTAACAGAGTGCGTCCGCAGTATTAATTAACCTAATGAACCCTGACGATAAAATTGGAGTCCACTTAATTCCTAGTCCCCCGCCGTGCGTGCAGGTGAAACAGCTCATGGTGCCACATGGGCCTGCAGCTGCTTCACGGCGAGCCCGAGGGACCCGGGGCTGGGGCTGGAGGCTCCCTTGCAGCCCCAGGGTGTGGGGAATGAGTTGGTCTTTGCCCACGTCACTTGTACAACTCCACAGAGGGTTGGAGATAACAGATGGACACCTCACGTCAGAGCGATTCACTGGTCCTCACACCCCGGGGGCTGGAGCAGCAACCTCTGCAAAGACCCCGGGTCCCACCTCTAGGCACTTCTGCTCAGAGGAAAGGAAAATAAATGAAATGCTCGGGGAGTCTGGCAGAGTCTGTGATGTCTGGCTGTGCTGCCCTGGATGTGACAGACTCTGGCCTGCAGGGACAAGGCAGGTGATGGACAAGGTGAGGAGGGTGGTGCCTGTGTGTGCTCCTGCCCCGATGGTACCCGATGGTAGCAGCCAGCTGAGTCAGTGCCACAGCCAAGCCCCGGCCCAGCCTGCCTCTGAAATTGCTCCAGACATTTGCAAGGAAACAGTTGAAGCTGAATTTTTTTTTCCCTAGTATGAACAGAGCTCTGTGTTAAAGGAGAGTGAGCTGGGAGCTGGCCACAGTGCAGCTTTGGGGCCAGCTGGGGAGAACTGCCAAGCACCCCACACAGGTATGGGGGCATGCAGGTGATGTGAATTCTCCAGCATTTGGTGCTTTCTGGTTCTGACAGCGTTTCTCTCTGTGAAGATGGACTGTCACTTGGCCAGAAACGCTGGGCTTGAAGCAGGGAATCGTCAGGCAAGTGACTCTGGCCACGGCTCTGCAGATCATAATAGTCCCTTCTGGCCCTAAAGCTTATGAATCTATAAATCAGATCATTACTGAAATAGCTGTGCCATTTCCCTGTGACATAACAATCATTTAAAATATATTTTAATACACAGAATATAAAAGAGAAATGTCCCATGGAAACAAAAATGTCAAAAAAGCATCAATTCCATCTCTTGCAGCAAGCCAGCAAGGGACTTTTTGTGCTGTTTTTTAGGAAAATGAGAAACAGCCCCCTCCTGCTTCCCAGGAGCGTTGTTCCCTGGCCTGAATTCCATCCACCTCTCACTAACCTCTGCTCAGTGCCCTGAGAAGTCATGGTACAAGCAGGGGTATATCCTCAGGCAGCAAAAAGCTGCCTTTCCTCACTGGAGGTCAGTTATTCCCTTTGTGTCCAATTCCTGGAGTCCCGAGGGCTCGCAGCCTTCCTGGGTGCAACAACTCAGTGCAGGAGTCAAGGGCCAATTTAAAGGCAGGTTCACTTACTGGGAGGCCTCATCCTGCACTTGCTTTGTGCTTGGCCCTCCTCAGGCTGCTCCGTTCAGAGAAAAAGATCCAAAACATGTGGGAGAAAAACTCTCCTGAGCCCAGGATGAAGATGAAATATGATGCACTTTTTCCTGGAGACTTCTAACTGAGAAATGTGAGCCCAGCAGAAGAGCTTGTGGGAGCCATTTCATGTCTGGATTTCTACAGAGAGTCTCAGGGACTGGATTCAGGGCAGTGAAAGTGGAGAGAAGCAGTAGTTCAGCTGCCCAAGCTGTTTACAATTGCAAGATGATAGGTATGGGGGGAAAAAAAAGTGAAAAATAAAGTAAATGAGAAAATGAGTAAGATTATTTTTCCATTTTAAACTTGTAATACTCTATACTGTGGCTTGTCCTGCAGATAAGCAAATGACAGATACTTCAAATCCACTAAGATGGAGTTATTTAGTATTCCCTCAACATGGAGAGAAATGGAAATGAAGTCTAATAAGGCTCCTGAACTCTTTCTTTACTACCCTCGGAGACAACCGAAAGGCATTTAATTTCCTGCAACCCAAGAGCATAAACCACACTCAGACACTTTATAAAACCCATCAGGCATCTTTCCCAAAGATTAAATAAGTAGGACAACATTTTCGAGAAGCTGACTTGGAGCTGCGTGAGCACAGTGCCCGGCCTGTGCTGTGCTGTGCCCCTGCCTGCTCCGATTCCTGCCCCGCTCTGCTCTCACCAGCACGGCAGGAATGACCCTTGGGTGGCATCGGCCACCCTGGGCAGTGGCAGGGCCCTGTGCCTGCCTGGCCCCGGCAGCACAGATGCGGGGCTTTGCCCCCTGCATGCCCCCTTCGCCCAGGTCAGAGCTCCCTGAGCTCTGCTCCTGGTGCTTGGCACAGACAGGACAAGATGCAGAGGTCACTGTCCTTCTGTGGGACGATGCTGAGGGGGGATAAATCCTCTCCTGGGGCTGCTAAGCAGGATGGGGACAGCCAGAGGGGTCTGCCTGCCAGAGCAGCCCCCAGAGCTGATGCAGCAAGTGCCCAGCTGTGGGTTCTGAGCCCTGTGGGCAGGGTGAAGCTCTGGCAACCCTCCCACGGCTTTCACGGCTGCACAGCTCCTGCAGCACCTGGGAAGCTTGGCAAGCCATTGCCCAGGGCAAGGGTGTGTTCAGGAGGGCTGTTGTTGAAGCAGAGGGAAGGTGGTTGGATGCACAGGCGTGCTGACTTCCCCCTGGAAGCTGTGTCAGAGTGTGGCTCTGAGCAGGGGATGGAAAAGGAATCCTACCCACGGGCTGTACGGCATGGGGAGGGGGCTCTGCTGACCCACTCTGCTGCTCAGGGTAGGAAAAAGCTACAGTTAAGAAGAGTAAGCTCTGACCTATCTGCACAGAGCCCTGTAGGGAGCATGGGGGCATCCCCTTCCATGTTAGCCTCCTCTCCTGCAGGATTAGGGCGATTCAGAGAAGTGGAGCAGGCCAGGGAGTGTTTGCATCCCCCATCCAGATGAGAAAAAGGGGTCTCTGCTGCCTCTGCACCTGGGCAAGCCAGGTCCCAGAGCCACGCCGTTTGGACAGCTCTGCTTCCTTGCCGCACACCTTAATCTCGCAGCAAAAGAATTCAGGGAGCAAACTACCTCTGCTAGAAGGAGAGGTGACAGTGCTTTGGGAAAGAGCTGTGGATGAAAAAGGGGATGATGAGACTGCACAATGTCAGTTTGGGCATCCCCTCTCTGGTCTGCACTCTTCCAACTCTCTGCCACGGGCAATAAACCCTTATGAGTACAGGGAAGATTGCTGTGTGTGCCAGTTCCCGGGGCACGGGGGATAGCGTGTTCGGGGAGCACTGCGAGGGGAAGGGGCCGGATCCAGCGTGCGGACGGACAGCTCGTTTCTGTGCATAGCAGGCAGGATTTCTGTATCAGACACGGAAGCTGGAAGGAGCCCAAAAACTGCAGCTGTGTTGAGCAAATTGGATCGTTATATTAGAAACCGAACAGGAGGAATCTGTGAACAAGAGCAGCTTGATGCTCGCTATTTTTCATCTGAAGAGGGATTCAACAAGGCGAACCCACTTCCCACCGTTACCTTGGCCACAAGATGACGGAGATGACAGCTTGATATTCACTCCCATCATATCTCCTGCTATCGGTGCAAACAGCCCGTCAGACTCTCCCAGCCCTGCCTGCCTCTCCAGCTGACGCAGAGCACCCAAGCCCCAGGGGTCTGCAGAGCAGAACATGCAAATCAAGGCAGAACATGTTGGTGACAGGAGCCCTCCACAACCTCATGCCGTGCCTGAAAAGCCCTGCCCTGGGGCCAGCGGGGGTGAGTGGCTTCAGGGCACGGGCAATAAGAGCCAGGCGTCCTGGTAGACAAGTGCCAGCTTTGGTGCTGCCGGAGGGGGATGTCAGAAACCCTCCTGGTTGTAGGTCCCCAGGACCCACTCTGGGGTGCTCACCGTGCTCTCTGGATGTGCCGGTGTGGACTGGAGCAGGGAGCAGAAGGGCATGTGCCATCCTGGCTACTGCTCTGTGGGGCTGGTGTCATGACTGTGAGCCATGGCTTTCTTTATTCAGGAGAGAAGTGGCCTGCAGCCCCCCAAGGGAATTACTTACTGGCACAGTGAGCTGTGGCTCCACTTCCAGCCCCCTTTCCAGGAGAAACCTCAGCCCCTTGCTTTGCTGGCAGCATGAAATGGGAGGCAGGCTGTTCTGCAGGATGCCTGGTTAGCAGCCCCTGCCAGGGGATGATCTCTCACTGTGAAGGGGCTGCAGCTTGCAGGGGAGGTTCAACCAGGAGCTGTGCTGCCTGTGGCCATTAGATCCTGGGGATGGCAGCACCCCCAGCCTCCAACATCCACGGAGGAGAGCCCACCTGCAGAACTGCCGGGGGCTCCCTGTGCCCCGGTTGGCACAGCCCGCCTGGAGCAGGCTCCAGTGCCTGTTGCAGCACACTCAGTAAGAGAAGTCTGAGTTAAATGTCAGCTGTGATTTGGCATTTTGTCTCTAAGTGGGGTGAGTGACCTTTCTGGCTGCAGTGGGCACGCGTTCCCAGCCCCACGGAGGCGGGCGCAGCTGGCCGTGGGAGGAGGCACCCGGCCACGAGCTCGTTTTTTGGCAGGAACAGCATCCATTCTTTGCTGCCCTTGAGTCATTGTTAAACTTGTCAAGAGTGATTCACAGCTGTGTCAACAAGTGGGATCCAGGCTGCCGGTCCACACCACGGGGAGGAAGACGAGGAATATCAGGAGTAGTTCCCAAGGCACAATACGAACTGGAAGGCTGGAAGAGAGAAGCGTAGCTGCTCTCCCCAGCCACAGGCTTGCCTCGTCGGCAGGGTTGCTGTAATTGCTCTGCTTTTCCCAGGGTCTGACATCGCCCCTGGACATTTGTCTCGCCATTCAAATGTGGCTGAGTCTGTTTGGCAGGGCTGAAATTCAGACTCCTGCTCACAGGGGTTCAGTGTCTTCAGCTTGTTTCTGCAGCATGACAAGAAGCGACGTGCTTGTCTCCCCAAAGACATCACAGTCCTTCCCTTACAGGGAACGCTTTGCACGTTGAACCCCAGAATCACCAACGTTGGCTGTTTGGTCCCTAGTCCAGCCCCTGGCTCAGGACAGGCCTATCACCAGCCCTGGATCTGGCCCCGACCATTTTAGTTGCCTTTGGTTTTTCCAGGTCTCTCCTGACCTGGGGGCAGGGACCCAAAGTGGCTCTGTTTCAGATGCAGCCTTGCCAGCACCAAGCAGAGGAGGGATGAGTCCCCTTCATCTCCTGGCCTTGTTCCTCCTGAAGCAGGCCAGGATGTGGCTGCCTTGTCCTGCCCTGTGTGTGCAGAGCGGCATGCCCGTGGGCCTGTTTCTGAGGAGGAAGACACAAATCCATGTCCTCCCGGAGACAGCAGAGAGCTGGCCACCAGCCACAGGGTCATCCACCTCAGAGCAAGTGCTCTGGCTGGCAGTGGATGAGGCTGGATCGATGCATGAAGGAGAAAGCTGAGCTTCTGCGTCACTCCAGTCAAATCGAGCACCCTGCCCCTTGCAGAGCACTGAAGGGTTCAGCAAGCCAAGCCAAGCCAAGGAAAGACGCGATTCACTTCTATTTAACATCACACGTCAGTGCCTGCAGAGCCCTTCTGCTCCCTCGGAAACGTTGCAGAGCCCTTCAGCTGGCATCAGGCACTGCCTCCTCGTGGCAACGGGCCCTGCTTCTTGGGAACCCTTCTGCCTGCTGCATCCTGACTCCAAGCAGGGAACTGTGGAATTTCCTGCCTGCAAATCCCTGCCATAATGCTTTTCTGAGGTCAGGTGGAGAGAGACACATCCTTGCTCCCTGGAGACCTTTGGAAGCAGTATTGGAGGTGCATGACATTTTCCTTCTGCTTTATGGCTGGAACAATCTGGACAGAAAGGACTTGTGTGTTGAAGTGAAATGCTGCTGCCACCACAGAGCTGCATGTAGCTGATGTTTATTTCCCAATGAGGAGAATTACTGTAATCACTGACAAATCTATAATTGCCAATAAAAAAGCAGCAATGGAAGCAAGCACACACTGGAGCAAGTCATCCCATTGCCGAAAAATGCACCCACAAGAACTGCCATTCTCTCTCTTTTACCTTCAATGGGTAAAGAAAATCGCCACACATTTGTTCTGTGGGGCCTCAGACTTGTCTGGGTCACCTCACCCTACAGATGGCCTGGCAGGTCTGAAGCGATGGAAAAGTCCCTTTCTCTATTTCCCCTTAAAATTTCTGCGTGGTGAGTGGGTTCTGCTTCTCACTGGGGGCTATTCACATGTGAGTCAGCTGTGGTGGAGCTGATTTAGATGTATCATCCTGACAGTCAAACCTGCTGGGAAAAAAATTACCTTAATGAGAAATCCTTAGAAGGGTTGGAGCGACTGTCCTCATGGCTCTGCAGAAGGAATCCTTACAGCAGAGCAGGGATGTCTGCTAGGGACAGGCAGACCATGGAATCCTAGGGTGGCTTGGGTTGGAAGGGACCTTTAAAAGCCATCTAATCCAACCCCCTTGCAATGAGAAGAGACACCTTCAGCTACAGCAGGTTGCTGAGAACTCTGTCCAGCCTGATCTGGAGCGTTTCTAGGACAGGGCCTCCACCACCTCTCTGGGGAAGGAGTTTGCTGAAGTCGGGGGCCGCTGACTGGGGAGGGTTTGGAGCTGCAGGCAGAGCGAACCTGCCGAGGAGCAGTCCCGCTGCTGTGCCCTGCTTTCGCACGTGAAAGGGCTGATAAATAACCTGATTCCCACAGCTTGACAAACTGCACGTGCTGGGGTTGCTCTGCCAGGACTACAGCCAAGCAGGAATTCCCCGTTCATCTCCCTCCCTTCGGCATTCTACTCCTCCTGCTGCAAACGCAGCCTAGAGCCGTCGTCATTGGTTTTGCTGTTGTTATTATTATTACATATCACTATTTAATTGCCTGGTAAATTTGCAATATCTTGGAAAAAAACAAAGGAGGATGTGTAATTTGAAATGCTAAAGAGAGCAAGAGCAGACAGGGAAGATGCAGTGCATCTAGTAGGAGTATTGAAGAGGTGATGAGGACATTCTTAACCTTAATTATTTCAAATCAACTCATTTTGTAGAGTGTGTAGGTTTATGAATCAGATGAAATGTAAATTGATTCATAATTTCCTTTAATTTTCTGCTCTTTGGAGAATTTAAATCCATATTAACATAACCTGTACCAACCAGTTACTAAGAGACAGGAGAAAATCAGCATGGGCGAAGTGGGGAGACTGGCATTTTAATGTGCTCGAGCCCACCTGCTGTGGGGAGTTGGGGATTGGGACTCACTGGCGTGGGGCTGCTCCCATCAGAGAGGTGGAGATCTGCTCCCCAGTCCCCTCCAGGCAGCCTCAGCTCGCTGTTTGCAAGCATTTCCTTCCAGTGCCTTTCATTTTTGTGATGCTCTCCTCATTGTTCGCTCACTTGCATTTACCTTTCCGGTGCCTCTTTTCTGCTACCCAAAAACGTGCGTGAAGGGCAATGCACGAATCAATTGTGTTGTGCAGTGCTGGAAAAAGAGGGTCTCGTAAGTCACAGTGCATAAGGACTGCACAGAAATTCTCAAAGCTCCTTGCCCTGTGCTGCTGGATGTCCCGAGCCAGTGGGTGATGCAAAGTGACACCGTGTCCCCCAGGTAGGAGCTCTGCACTGTGCCAGGCTGCACGGGGATGTGCAAGCCTCTGAAGCACTGCATGAACCTAACACCAGCACTTGTCATTTCTGCTTTCGGAGAGAAAGCTTTCCTTTAGGAAATAAGAAAATACAGGAATTACCGGCTACAGGAAAAAAAAATCAGTCAGGCTGTAAGACTAAGGATGTCTATAAGCAAAATTGCTTTCTTGCTCTTTTTATTTGTGTCGAGTCTGTGCTGCAGCTGATCCCTTTGCAGTGCATCCGGAGGCTGAGGGGGAATGTGGATGGAGGTTTGGGGACAGCGTGTTCACGCCCTTCTCCAGAGCAAGGCAGCATCAAGCCACGCTGCAGCAGCAGTCCAGGCTGACCTTGCGTGCAAGTCCTTTTGGGCAGTGACAAATGCCTCCCTTCAGAGACTGCTCTTGTTTCAGGTTGGACAGAAACCAAACGTAAAAAGCACAGGAGACAGTTGGCCGTGTGGGAAGCTGGCTTGGAGCGCTCCTGCTCTGCGATGGGAACACTTTGTTGCCGTTTTCATTTGTCCTGCACATCGTCCTCCTCGAGTCAGCCATGCCGATGTGGGATGGGCAGCTCGGGTGTCTCTGCTGCTGCCAGTGCTGGCGACATTTGATGCACAGAGCTCAGCAGGGATGCAAACCCCTTTGCTTGGCTACCAAGCCAGATCTGGTGATGGGCAGGGGGAGATGACCCGTGCCTGGAAGTATTCAAGGCCAGGTTGGATGGAGCTCTGGGCAACCTGACCTAGTGGAAGGTGTCCCTGCCCACGGCAGGAGGGTTGGAACAAGACGATCTCTAAGGTCCCTTCCAACCCAAACCATTCCATGAGTTTTGCAGAGGCAGCAGGAATTTGTTCCCAGCCCAGGCAGGTGTTGGCAGAGCAAAACCCAACCCAACCATAAACATTTCAAGGTGACATTCACTGTTTGCACTCTCTGCAGTCTTGTTCCTGTTCCCAACGGTCAGGGATTATTATTCCCTTGCAAGAGAGCCAAGACAGGGGAGATGCACATGCCCCGTGCGGGAAATGCAGTTTGTGACGGAAGAGCTGCACGGGCACATCCTTGCCAGTGTATTAAACGTGCTGACTGAAACAGCAGGTCATGGTAATATTAATCCAATAGGAAAAAATCAATAGTGGAATTCAGCTCAGGAGAGAGGGATTTCGTGGCCGCCTCTTGCAAGCACAAACACATATTATGTCATCAGCAGTGCAGTAAATCAGCATTTCTGAGACCAGCTGCCCAATTACTGAGGCAGCTCGATGATGGGAACTGTAAATTGGATGTATGCAAATATATAATATGAAACAGTAAAGTAAACACCTCCAAGAATTACTGAGGAATCTCTGGACTGAGTTGCTGCTCCAGGCGGGTAGCCAGGAGTGCAGGCTCGCAGGGTCTGGAGCAGAAAAGGTGTCTGAAAGCTTTTGGTGCTCACTACCATCCCCAGGGCCCTGTGAGACCAGCTTAGAGACTGCAAACTCCCCATGATCTGCAAAGCCCCACGGCTGTGGCTGGCGGGAGCACCGAGTACCTGGTGCATCTTGGGCACAAAATGCATCACCTCCAAGAGAGGAGAGACTGAGATCAGGTGTTAGGAAGGAATTCTTCCCTGTGGAAGTGGTGAGGCCCTGGCTCAGGTTGCTCAGGGTAGCTGTGGATGCCCCAACCCTGGAAGTGTTCTAGGCCAGGTTGGACAGGGCTTTGGGATAGTGGAAGGTGTTCCTGCCCATGGCAGGGGAGTTTCAACGATATGATCTTTAAGGTGCATCCCAGCCCAAGCCTTTCTTGGATTCTATATGCTGCTTCACATCTCCTTCAGGGTCCTTTGCTATTGTGGATCTCTGGGTTTCCACAAAGATAGGAGCCAGGAGCCAGGAGCTGTGAGACATGGCCAGCTCCATGCCATTACATGAGGGTGATGTGGCCATCACATATTTCCACATGCTTGCTCTGTGTCTTTTCTGAGCACATGCTGAGCAAGGAATTGTGTCTTTTCAACAAGTTAGCAAAAAATTTAAAATTAACATTATTAGTTGCTTTCCTCCTTTCACAATTTCTTTCCTCTGTTGTAATTACAGAGATAAGGTAAAGCTGCAATTCAGAGGGAAGCTGAAGAACTGGCAGTGACAATGATGGGACAACTCAAATCATAGACCAGTGCCCACAGCAGGGAGGAGGAAAGCCATTATTTCAGTGTGTTTGTAGGGAATACACCTATTACAGAGCACACGGTGAAACCTTGCCTGGAATACACTCTGTCCTGGGGCTTTCCTAGAGGGCTCCTGCTCAGCTTCCTTCTCTAGTTTTGGTTCTTGTACCTACTGCCTTCACTCACAGGTTGTCCTCCTGCTGCATGCAGTGCTTGCTTTCTCCCAGAGTCTGTCCATGCATTGTTCTGTGCTCACGTGCAGATTTGGGGCTAGCAGGATTTGTGTAAGTTTGCTCATTTGGGCACCCGCATAAGTCTGAGTGATGAGCAGGCGTTTCCCTGCTCACCCAGACGATGCCAACAATTTGTGGGTGACCTGACTACGAGGGGTGCTGAGCCCGTAAGGTCTCGGTAATCTCCTGGACAGCCAGCTGCTCCTACAAGCAAAGTGGTGATTGCATTTTCTGCTTGAAATTTGCTGTGTTTTCAGTGCTGGACACTGTGCTGTCTTCATCATCTACTGCAAGGACCTATTTAATATCGTACGTTGTCTCCGTGGACAGGTACTTAAAGACTGTGGATGTGTTTCTTCTTTATCCAGCTCCTTAATAAGCTAAACAGATTGAGCTCCTTAAGTCACTCTTTGGTGTAAAGGAGGTTGAAGGGCTAATTACCTTGGAGTCAGGATTTGGGCGCAGAGCAGTGTGATCACAGCTTGCCAGAAGTGATTTTATCCTGGCTTCCTATGGAAAGCAGCACTCAATGCACTGTGTGCCTCTTGCTTGTCTGTCTGTCTGTCTGTGATTCCCATCCTATCCTCTCCTCCTCATCTCAACCTATTGCAACCCTATTTGTCAGAGGGACTCAGTACCAGGGAAAAGCAAGCTGGAAACCTCCTGGATGCAGGGCCCTGGCAGTTGTAACCCCCTGAGTGTGATGGGGGGCCCTTGTGCCCCAGTGACCCCAGCCATGGGTTCATTGTGTGCCCCTCACAGTGTGACAGCCCCCAGAGGGAGGCATGGATTGGGAATTGACGGCAGCTAGCCTGAGCTGAGCACACAGTGGAGCGTGACGAGCCGCTGGCCTGGCTATAGAGAGCTCCTTGACAGAAAGATGAACCCTCCTCAGGTTCCCCTGGGGACTCCTCACTGCAGGAGCAGCAGAGAATAGCTTCAGGTTCCCCACTGCACCTCATTGCACCCACCAGGGTCTCGGCCCCACCAGAAGGACCCCTGATTTCCCTGCTGCCTTGGCCCAAGACCAGGGTTGGGTGCTCCAGACAACCACATCTGATGCCTTAGGTTTTAACTTTCATATTTTTCAAATCCTGCACTGCCTGGTGTGTAACTCTGAAGTTCCTTGTGGCCTGTGAGCTGCTGTTCTCTCCTGCTGCTCACACACAACAAACCTCTGCAGGTTTCCACTCCAAGGATACCAGGCTCCAAAATGTGTCAACTAAAAGCCTCTAAAGGGAGGCAAACTTGGGGTAATTCCATCATGAACTGAGGTTATAATTGGAGAATTAACCCTGATATGCAAATGAACCAAGCTTACAAAAGTGTGAAGAACCCGTGACCCCGGGTCCATCTTGGGTGGAGCCTCTGGGCTGCCCAGGGTGTACCTTTGAAGGCCCTTCAAATAAATCCCTCCTTTTATTCTCTTATTCTTGTCTGGTCTCTGTGTTTTAGGTGGCCACTTAAGGCATCACATCCATGGGGGACGGGGCACCTCCCTTGCCCTGATGTGCTGAAGTCCCCCACAGTCTGGTGTCTGTGGTGCGGCGTCATCTCCCTTTGGCCTCCAGCCGGTCACTGTGCGAGGAAGGCTTCGGAGGGAACCTTCCTGCTGCTTTCCCTGTGTGCTGCCCAGCCCACAGTGGCCAAGGTGGCGAGAGGAATGGCCTGGCTCAGACCTGGGGCTCTGCCGGAGGGACCCTGCCCTGCACCCACCTGGCACAGCCCACATGCAGCTCCATCTGGAGAGAGCCTCACCACTGGTTATCCCACCCTCCAGCAGTCCCTCCTGGAGGGATGTATCCCAGCTTAGCCTGGCATTGTGACACGGCAAAGATCTCCTGCCAAAGCTGGCGTCTGCCAGAGCCGAGAGTGGGTTAAAAATAACCCTGCATCCATAGGACTGAGGCTGGAAACTGCTCCCGGGCAAAGCACGGCCGTGCTCCCGAGTGGCGGAGGGGTGTGCCAGAGGACAGGCCAGGCTTTGCAAGGGTTACTTGAATTTGGTCTCTGGCTCAAGACTTCGTCCCAAGGCTGGCAGGCTCTGTCCTGCCATGGGTTGTGGGTGCTCGTCTGGCAAATGGAGCAGGCAGTGCTGGCCCAGCTCCCTGGGTGGCACGTGCAAACAGACCCAGCTCGAGCGTCAAGGGCAGGACGCTTCTGCTGCTCCCCCAGCCTGCCTCGGCTTTAATTGGTGTTTGTTTTAATTTTGACTATCCAAATCTATTTTACTTGCCAGCCAGCCAAGGTCAGCACACCACAGTGTGTTCCCAGCGTGAGCTGCCATGCCTGGGGGAATGTGATCCCTGGGAGCTGCCGGGGACATGGGGGTGCTGCAGGACAGGGGGAAAGGGCAGCTGTTAGCAGGGCTTGGCATTGGCAGAGGAAGCAGTGGTGCACTTCCACCCCACTGCTGGAAATTTAAATATTTTATTACGCATTTATTATAATTTAGTCTCAAACCAGTCAAGTGTGTAATGAGTTGTATCAGCACCGGCATAAGGAAAGGCAGCTCTTGCCTGTCACCGGCTGCTCACCTACCCCATGTGTCTTCAGGCGATGAAAATGCCCTTAACAGGGGCACCTTGCTGCCCTGTGAGCTCTCTAAGGGTAGAGCCACTATCAGGCTTGGGGCTAGCAGGGCGAGCACAGGGATGCATGAGAACTGCTGGCAGTCCCCGGGGGATGGCCGTGGTGTGGCGACAGGCAGAGACAGCCTTGGGGTGGTAGGAGGGCATCATCAGCCTTCCAGGGGGGAGTCAGAGCTACAGAAGCCACCGGGACACTGGAGAGCCAGGCTGCAGGGCTGGGCTTTGCTGCAAGGCCATTGCTTTGCCCGTCCCCAAGCCGCTCTGGGGGCTATCCAGTGCTGCCCAGAACATCTACTTCTCTTTCCTTGGGGCAGGAAAAAAGCGTTGGAAGTGGGGGTGGTACCTCACATAGTGACGTTGTTTTTGAGGATAGGCTGCTCCAGGGCACGGCTTCTGCGCCTGTCCCTCTGGTGCCAGGCTGCCAAATCTCTCCATCACTTCATGGAGCAGCAAAGCTGGAACCACTGCCTGGACGATCTTGGTGTGCAGGGACGGGGTGACACTCCCCACAACGCCACACTGCCTCTCAGACTTGGAGCATCCCCAAAAAGTCTGGTTTGGGGGCTGTCCTGATCTCTCGGTTGGCCTAGAGGCTTAGATTATTTTAATCCAGCCTTGATAATGCAATTAATTTCAATTGCTGATTCATGATGTCTGCTTTCTGAACCAGAAGTGCTTTAATATTTCATTTTATGTTGCTTTCAGGGTTACATAGTTTATTCCACAAACAAGAGGTTGGGCCAGTCATTAGCGTGTGAAATCAGAAACGCACGCATCAGTAACTATGGCAACTCTGAGAGAACACCAGTTTCTAGTAAAATCAAGAATTAAGCTTACATGAAAATGCTGAAGTAGGAGAGATCCTATCTGCTGAGGGCTTAGCATACATTTAGAAAAGAAAAGAAAGGTCTGAAACACTCAAGTGAACTGAAGCCACCCAAACCCAGGAGCAGAGGCGTTCCCGTAACCTGGCCGTGCTGGTGCATCCCTGCAAAAGGACACCTCTGAAAAATAAATGCGTGTAACTACTGAGTCCACCAGCCTTATCCAGGGACTCTTCGTGCTGCCCCTGCACCCTTCCACCTGCTCATGGGGTTTCTCTTTCCCGGGAACAAGCTGATGTTGTAGTGCAGCTCACAGAGCAGCGAAGCCCCAAGCAGAGGGTACCTGCCAGGGGATGCTTGGAGCAGCATCCATAATTAATGCTGTAAAAACAACACTTCCAGTCTGGGCCCTCTCCTGATGTTCGGTGTCAAATGCCAGAGCAGCTGCTTCCCACACACCTTGTAGATACAGCAGTTTGCTGCACTCTGTGAAGGCATCACAGAGCTCCCCGTAAATAATTCAGGCCATCTTTCTGACAATTCAGTATGTAAGGGCTTTTCCTTGCCATGATGAAGGAAGTCTTTGCTTTATTCTCCTGAGAGCTTATTGCCTCCCCAGAATTTCCCTTCCCTGTCATTTAGTTGGGAACACATAAAGGAACTAACAGCTCTGGGGAGAAGCTCTGAGGTGCTGTCCCTCTGCAGAGCAGTGAGGGCTGAGCCCTGCCTGTCAGGGCTGGAGGGGTGACACCTGTGACAGGTTGCCATTAATCTGTGAGCAATCAGGTGCCAAATCTGGGTGCTGCTCCGTGGACAGCATCTGCTCGCACCAAGCAGGGATTTTAATACCAAACAGGGTGCTATAAATACCTCACCAGCCTGGCAAAAGGCAGGGATTAGAGGAAATGAAGTTTTTTGGAAGAGGCTGCTTTTTCAGTGCCTGATTTAATGATGCTCATACTGCTACCTGTGATTATGTTTGCCCTATTCCCAGTTGCTTTTCCAGTGTAATCAGCCTCGAAGCGTTCAAATGGAAATCTTTCCTGCTGCTTTCCGCTTCACACTGATTTGGGAGCAGAAGAGGAAGGAAACAGCCGCTGGCTGGTGGGGGCCTTGGGGAAATCAGGGATGGTGTTGGTGGGTGGAGGCTGAGCCGTGGAGGATGCAAGGCCAGCAGCACACATGGGGAACAGCCTGCCCACAGTAGGAGCCCTTCCCTGGTACATGCTCTGGTGCCAGGATGCTGCATGCTCTGGTGCCAGGATGCTGAATGAATGCCTGCTTATTCCTTAAAAAAATCTGTATATGAAACAAAGCGGTGAAGAAGTGACCCTGCATGTTGCTGTTGCATTCCAGCTGACACAGCTTAAGTCCTTCCTGGCTCCAGGGGTGACTTTTCCATTGACTTGTCTCTCTGAGCTAGGAGACACCAGCTCTGCATCCAAGGGACCTTCTGCCAGCCCAGGGTTTTTGAGGACCACACGCTCCAGCACCGTCCATGTGCAGGGCAGTGGGTATGGGATTGTCCAGGCTGGCCCAGCAAGGTCCTGGCTTGACCAGCAAGGTCCACAGACCAGCTTCCAGCTGCCTTTGGCCCAAGGTGGATGTGGCTAGACTTCATGGTCTCCATCTTCTGGAGCAATTGGAGCTGCCTTCTCCATAAATGCATGGCCAATTATCGTCCCCAGGTGTGTTTCCAGGTGTGGGCCCATGGATGCATGGTGGACATCCAGAAAGAAATCACAGGGCTTAGCAAAGCGCCCTTGCGCTCCAAGAGATCAAGCTTTCACAAAGAACCTGTGTGCTTCTGTTGAAAAATTGTCAGGAAATGTTTTGATGTTGAAAGCTGTGAGTTCCTGTGAACCCTGGAGACACGGACGTTCACAGCTCATTCGTTGTGCTCATCAGAAAGGTGGGACCGTGTGCGTGGGGGACGATTTGCAAAGGCACTTAGCAGGAGCTTGAAACCCTGACCCAAATCCAAATTAAATATTTTTCCAGCAAAAGAGGTTTATTTTTGATGAGTTTTTATCCTTACCGAGAGCACCTTGTCCTCTGCAAATTATCTGCGGACTGGAAGCCTGTGCAATTATTACACAGATAATAAAAGGAGCTTTTCCATATGGCAGGAAGATTCCTTCCTTATTTTCTGCTCTTAAACAGACGTGATGCATTTCCTTTCCACCAACATGAGCATAAGCTGATATTTTTGAGCATTCACAAATAAAAAGGGTCATAAATACTGAAAAGGCAAGGCAGCTGGGTTCTTTTGCCATAGTTTTGCAGATGCAATCATTTTATTCACCCCTTTCAATGAGGGTGGAGGCTCCTTGGGACAGGTCAGCTCAAGAGCGTCTTGACTTCTGGCTTGGATGCTTTTGGTCTCACACCTGAGTTTGGTCCTGAGTGGGATTTTTTGGAGGAATTGTGTGGCAGAGGGTGCCCAATCTCAGAAGCAGCCCATAAATGTGAGCAAATTCTGAGCAGGGGCAGACCACAGCCAGGGTGGCAGGAGGAAGAATAGGAGCAGCAGCACGTGAGCAATCTGAAGAAGCGAGCTGCCTGTCAAGAGTAATTCCCAAGGGAAAACGCCTCCTGATGTGACTGGTGGAAATCTCTGCTGCCTCTGCTTTGTAAAGGCTGGGTGGTGCTCTGGGCATCTGCTCGAGGGATCATCCCAGCATGGGCAGGAGTCACTGCCCCCGAGGTGCAGCTGGAGGAGGCAGGAGCACCCCAGCTCCCCAGGGAAGCTCAGGGATCTCTTATTTTTATGGGCTTAACTCCTCACGTGTCCCTGGCCCTGGGAAACATCTCTTTCTCTCCTGCTCTGCTGGCTCCAGTGGCAGCAGACACTGCCTTCACTCACCTCATGCCTTGGGCAGGGAGAGCCCAGTGCAACGGGCAGGAGGAAGTGATAAAAAATAGATTCTCTTTGGCCCCGTGCCCAGAGGCCTTTGAAGGCTCCTTTCTCCCCCACTGTTGTCTCCTTTGATGCTGTTGCTTTGATTTGCACTTCAGAGGCTGTATCAGAGCCCTCCAGGCTGGAGGGAGACTTTAGGGGAAGAGCATTGCCCTGCAGCACAGCCTGACCTGCTCTCTGTCCTTCTGCAGCACCCTGCTGGCTGAGCAATGGATGCTGCGGGCAGCAGCTCGAGGGGGAAATAAATGTGAAGCTTCGCAGAGCAGCTCCCAGCCCTGCCTGCTTATTATTTAAAGAAACCCATTCCTGCTCACTTTGAATCATCTCAATAAGAAAATAGTGCAACGGAAGAGTGTTGCTATCTGTGGGGTGCTGCAGAATAACCACCACTGGGTGAAGGTTTTCCATCCCCAGGTACTTTGATTTCCCTCTGTGAGCCAATTTTCACACTACAAACTGCACACATCCATACCTTGTGTATTAATCAGGCTGAGGGGTGATGCTGTGACAGGTAATGCCAACATATTCACTTTTATCAATCAGCCTTGTAACTACGTGGAAAAAACCCCAACACGCAGGGTTTGACAGGATTCATTTTTTGTTTAAATGTACAGACTGGAATTCATTTTCCATTGAAGCACATGGACCGCTGGCCAGGGAGCTCCTTCGTGCTTTTCAAGCTGCTCTGCCCATTGCCGGTGTTCATCCTGCCATGGCCACTTGCTCTTCCCAGCCTGTCATCCTCGGCTCCCAGGAACATCTCTGTGAAAGCTGATTTTACAGAGAAATGATCTGATTCTTCAGGCCTGTCAGGTGGAGAGGCTGTCACACAGCCGCTCTGCGTGACGGCAGCAGAAGGCACCTTTATCCCAGACGTCTTCCCTCATCATCCCCAGCTAGGGAAAATAATTTGAAAAGTGACTGACACTTCTGGAAAGAAAACCCATTTGGAGATAATTTAGCTTCTGCTTTGTGAGTTTGCTTAATTTTCCTGCATCCTGGTGGTGTGCGTTGACACGGAGTAAGAGTCTTTGCTTTAAGCAGTCCATCAGCTCCAATTATTGACCGTGCTCCTCGTGTCAGTGTTTGACGGGGGGACATAGCAGCAGAGATCAGCCACAAGCTGCAAAATCCCACGTGTGGGCTCTGCCCCGTTGGCAGAGCTGCCACCAGGCTCCAGGGAAAGCAACTGGCTGGGACAGAGCTGAAATAATTCAGAGGGTTTGTTCCCTGGTATGAGTCAGGATCTCGGCGTGTCCCCTCAAAGTGTCAGGATGGAGCCAGCAGAGGCGGCGTGCAAAAGCAGCAGGATTGGAGAATGCAACCCCCCCCCATTAATTGCAGCCTGTCCGAGGTGTGAGTGACAGCCAGTCCAGTAGCTGGGCAGAGACAGCTTTCCTGGGAGGCCAAGTGGCTCTGCTTCCCAGCAGGACAGTGGCAGCACCGTGCCGAAAGCCAAGGAAGGCGCTGTTTTGCAGAGGGAATAAATGGCTGCCTTTGGAAACTGTGAGATGAGGTCTGGTGATGGCCTCAAATGAAATGGGAAGGTGGCCCTGGGTCTCGGTAAGAGATCCTCCATGGATAAGATGGAATGTTAAGTGAAGAAGAGTTTTAGTGCAACATTGAAGTTATGAGTTTCGGGTGAGAAGCACCAGCCCAGGTAGTGGGGAAAGGTCCCACGGCAGTGTCCCTGTGCCAAGGGCTGTGCAGCTCTGCTGGGAGCTGGTCCCCAAGCTCCTCGGTGGGGGACAAGCCAGAGGCTGCCAGTAGCATCTTTCTGACAGGGAAAGGCTAATTGGGACTTGAATTGCAGGCAGATGCAAGATTAAGATTTAGCACCTAGAAAAACTGCATTTTGTGTGAGCACTGCGGGCTTGCAGCTTGACTTTTGAGGAGCAGAGCCTGCATCCATCAGGGAGATGCTGGTGCTCACAAGGAGAGGTGAGAGCCTGCAATGAGCACAGCTAATGTGGTGTGAGAACAGACAACTTGGCAGTCTGTGGGAACACCAGAGTGCTGCCTGCGGAATAAAGCAGATGAAATTTCACAGCTCTATTATCACGCTCTGAAAGGCAAGCAGGTCTCAGCTCTCCAAATGAGGACTCCTGGCCAGCCCTGCATGCTTTGATGGCCCAGAAAATCTCACCTGTAAGGGTAGGTGCAGCAGGAGCAGCTGGGCGATGATGCCATGAGAGACGCTGGTGATCACCTTGAAGGACAGACAGCAGGATGCTGCACTCCATAATTTACCTGAGGGAAGCCCTGCTCAGAGGAAATCCCCCTTCCCTGGGAGGCAGCCTGATGGTGGTGCCCAGTCTGCAGGGACTGTGGCCTGCGTGGGTCCCTGCACAGGGAGGACACTGGATGAGGGGGATTGCTGTTTCCCCTCTCCCGTGTGTCCCTGAGCCCTGTGCAAGCTGCCCCTCTGCCCTCAGCATTCTGCACAGCTTTCTCCTTGGAAAGTGCTCCAGCAAACACGTCTTGAAGGAAAGCAACAGCTCGTATTCCCTTGGAATTCTTGGATAGCCGTGATTGCTGCTGCCAGGTCCTTTGCAAACCCTTAGGGGCAGGCTGGGAAAGCAGCCCGTGCTGTGGATACTGCTGGTCAGAGGGGTTTTCCTTGGCTGGCAGGTGGGAGCACGGACAGGAGCTCCTTGCTGGTGCTGCACAGCATCAGGGATGCTCCAGGATGCGAGAGGGAGCTTGGCCAGCTGCGACCGCTCCAGATCCTTCAGGCTGGGAGTTCTTTCAGTGCCTTTGGCCAGGGACAGAGGGCAAATCTCTCAAGACCACCTAAATAGCTCAGGAGTTTGTGATGTCCCCAGTCTTACAAACACCCCCCAGCACCAGTGACAGGTGGTGGGACCCGAGCAGGCTCCAGATCCTGCTGTGCCTCCTTCCCCTCGCGAGGAAGGCAAGGCCATGGCTACTGTGGCTGCAGTGGCTCCACAGGGCCATGAAATGCCAGGGGCCTCTCTCTCTGCATTTCCTTCATTGGCAGACAGACATCCTTTCCTTCATGAGAGACATCCTCCAAGTGTTTTCCAGCGCCTCTCCAGCTCTGGTAATCAGTTGCCTGTGAAAGAAGCAATGCTCGTGCCCAGGATGACTTTTGTAGCAGGGCAGCTGCACTGCTCCATGCTGAGAAAGCTGTGCAGAGCCCTGCTGTGAAATTCAGGAGACCTTCATCTATCTTCCCAGCTAAGGTGAGTTCCAGGTAGCTCCCAGATGTGTTTTAGCTCCTTGCCAGCTCCAACAGAGGAGACCAGCCACGGTCTGGGGGAGCGGGTGGTTGTTTACCAGCCCACACACTGATCTGGTCTCTGTTCATCATAGCTCAGGGAGCAAACCCACCATCCAGACCACTCCAGTGGCCGAGAACTGCCTCAAAAATGCGGGCCACAGGTGGAAAATAGGACACAGTCATCCCTTACTTCTTTGCATACACAGGTGCTCCTTTTCCACTCTTAATTTGGGGGCATTCTGGGGAATTCTGACATTATGGCTGTAAAAGAAAATGCAGCATCTTGTTTTTCACAGAAGTTGGTAGTTTGCCAAGAAGATGTGTCTCTCTGAGCAATCCATGCCCTCTCCTATGCCTCCAGCTGAACACTTTCAAGCAGAGTGCTGAGCCAGCCCTGTGCCATTCCTGTTCCCTCCGCTTGCCTGCTTGCAGTGAGGAAGAGAAGGAGGATTTGGGCTGGATTCTTTGCTTTTGGTGCCTGCTTTTCCCTGGCTTGGCAAAAACGTGAGCCCCTGAAAAGCCCAGGAGACAGAGGAGCGTAATTAAGGGAAAGAGGAGCTCCAGATGACACTGGCTCTGGAGAGCGGTGCTCTCCCCTCCCTCTCGGTGCTTACTTATTGCATCTGTCTCTTGCTGGGGGCATGAGTCACATTGGTTCTGGTGATGGATGAAATTAGCTCCAATGTGAAGCGGGAAATAAAAAGCCATTCACCGACGAGACATCTGCACAGGCATGGAGCTCAGGGCAAGGAGCCTCTCTGCCTTTTTCTGCTCTTGCGCTTTTTGCAAGCGGCTCCCTTTTAATTAGATGGGATGCAGCTCTAAGTCAACTATAAATGATATTATCAAACTAATAGAGTGTGATCGTATCTTGGCTTTTATTGGTCTGGGAGCTGCCGCTGGCTGCCATGGGAACAGTGTTTTTCACGTAGCTCCTCAGCTCTGGCTTGAAGGCATCAAAAGGAGGTCAGGGGAGAGGTGATGAACCCCCGGGATGACCTTGGCTTTGCAAAGAACCATGGAGTGGCTCCCTTCAGAGACTCATCCACTGGGGGACGTTTTCATCCCCTCTTTCCTGGTCAAGGCTGCTCTTCAGCATTGGTGTCCATCTCCTGGCCCACTGCTGCCCTCCACTCTTCTGTCTTGCTGCTCATCGACCCCCTTGCTGCATCCAGACTGGGCAAAGCCAAGAGTGGCAGAGAAGGAAAGCAGAGAGAAAAGGGAGGACACTCCCAGCCTGCGTGTGAGTGTGGGATGGGGCAGCATTTGACCCATGCTGGGCTGTCCCCAGGACAAATCCCCTGTCCCCAGCTGTGCAGCCCACAGGACATCATCCCTCTGGGGAATGGGAAAACCAGAGGCTTCCTGAATGTTATCTGAGGGGAGTGAGAGCAGTAGGGCAGGGGAGGCATTTCCTGGGTCTTGCAGCTGCCACAGTCCTGAAATGCCAGGTGGTGAGGTGGGCAGCAGCAGGAGGGGAGAACGGGGGCTGGAGCCTGCCCCCCCATCATCCGCGCTGTGAGCAGCAGAGAGGGAGCCGTGTGGGATGTGCTTGCAAATGCAGTCACATGAGAAGGAAGAAGAGAAAGAAGAGAACAACGTGACTTCTTCCTGGCCATGGTTAGTGCTCCAAGCCTGAGTGGAGGCTGCAGGCTCCAGGTCAGGCTTTCTAAGGATCAGAAGACGGTACAGTGGGGTGTGCACCCTCATGGGCATGAGGGGCAGCTGCAGGGACATGGGATCCACAGGGATCATGGGGGACTCCGTGAAAAGAAGGCTTCTCTGCCAAGGGTGCTCCTGTCTTTCTGTGGCAAGAGACCCAGGTCCAGTCTCAAAGCAAGGGTTGTGGGGAATCGTGGCTGTGAGTGACCGAGGGGACAAGGGACAGCCTGGCCAGCATCCCATCAGCTCCTCAGCTCAGTCCTGCCTGCACCCCTGCTCCTGCTGCCCGTAACGCTGCAGCTCAGACTGCTGGCTGGGCCTCACCTTGCCTCATTAGCTGCTCTCCCCTTCTTCCAGGATTTGAGATCCTCCAAAGGAAACCTACCCTGAGCAGGAGGGGTTTTTCTAACAGGCTCCTTCCCTGCCTGCCCGCCCCTGCTCTGTGATGTGCCTTTGAAAAGATGTGTCCATGCTCTGTGAACGAAGGCAGCGTGAAGTCTCAGGGCCCAGCTGAGATCTCAAACCACCCCCTGCTGCATTGATTTTTTTTGCATGGGACTAATTTTTTAATCAGAGTGATGTAGAACACGATCAGAAGCAATTAAAGGCTGGCAGGCTAATTAGTGTCAATCAGCATGGTTTATGGGTATTGGCCTTGTCAATCAAACTTGATATTGTATGTTAGTGAGATTGCTTTTGGATCTCAAAGCTAATGCTTCACAGAGAGCTTTTCTTTCCTGAGATGCTTATTAAAATAGTACAAGTCCTTCAGAAACCAGTTAAAGGACATATTTAATAGTCCTTTAGGTGCTGACAATTACAGGTAGATCCTTTGCTAAATCCTGCTTGGGGCTACAGCAGATTAAATGCCAAGCTTGTTCCCGTGCTCCTGAAAACTGTGCTGGGTTCATCCCACCCCTCCTGGGGCTGTTGTGCTCCCGGGCATGTGTCTGCAAAAGCTGGGGCTGAAGGAGATGGGTATGGCAAGCTGCTCAGCCCAGGAAAGGAGGGATTAAATGGTCATTATGGCAAGGCTTAAGGAGGAGACGGGCAGGGTTTCTTCCAGGGACAGACTGGAAATGTGATAAGGGCCACTGGGTGGTGTTCAGTGGGATGTCTGGGAAAAAGAAAAAGAAGCAGAAACCTGTTGTAAGCTTGATCCCGACAAAAGCAAATCCCCAGGTAGTTGGAGAGGTTTGGGTTTTGGAAGCAAGGAGACCCGCTGCAGCCAGGGCATTCCCAGCACTGCTGCTGATCTCTCCACAAGGCTCCAGATTTTAGCTGACTGTGGGCATTGGCAATGTTTCCAGGATCCCACGTGAACCCGTGGAAGAAGAGCAGAGCCAGCCATTAAAGCACATCCCTTCCCTTGCAGGTCCATGTGCCCTGGGCCTGGTGCTTGCTCTCGTTAACACAAAAGAATCAAGGAGTGAGTGTTGGGATGGCACAGGCACAGCTGCCACGAGCACACGCTGCCTTTTAAACCCCGAACCCCGCAGCACTCATGTTCTTTGCACTTGACAGTATAGCTGTAATTTCCTACTTGTAAGAAAAATAAAGGAAGAACTCCATCAGGCAGAGCCCCTGGGAAGTGCCTGACAGAGGTGTGAGGCAGAAGAGTGTGCCAGACAGAGCCAGCCAGGGAAGCAACGCTCAGAAGTCCCTGCAGCCCAAAGCAGGGATGCCTCGAGCCACCAGACTGATGGCATTGTCTTCCCAGCAGAAAACACCTGGCCTGTTGACAGCATCATGCTTGGGAGGGGTAAGACTCATGGCAGCATCATTCCAACTCCTCCCTACGCAGAGCTGGAGAGGGCTGAAACGCCGGTCTCCATCCTGCTGACTTTTATAGGCCTCCCTGGCTCTGAGAAAGACTGGTGGATTATTCAGCATCGTCGTCAAATATTACAGCTCAGCCAGCAGGTCTCTACGTGGCCACCACTAAATTTATCTGTGCGATTGCTGGGGCTTGTGTTATTAAGCTTTGGAGCTGTATAATTTTATCCTTTCTGAAGGGCTCCCAGCCTGTCAGGCGGAGGTGTCTGAAGGACCACGGCAGGCTGAGCCCAGCACTGGGCTGGGAGCTGGGAAGTGGAGCCACGCAATGCTCCCCAGCTCCAACGTGCAGGGAGCTGCTGTGACCTGCCAGGAACGGGGAGCAAGCAGCCATGGCATAGCAGCAGAGGGATTTTTATGACACACTCGGTTCCACGGTACAAAGTCATGTCTTGACGTCGTGGTAGAAGATCCTTTGCCTGGTTATTGCCCGAAGACATACATTTTATCTAAGGGAATGCTTAATTGCTCCTCGTTGGACACTGGTTATGGAACATTAGGCATCAATAAAAGACAACTCTTAAAATCCGGGCTGAATACCCTTTCCAGCAGAGTGTGGTGGTTACAGTCACAGAACAGATTTGCTTCACTGCATTTTTATTTTTTCCTTACTTTCCCATTTGGGCAAAGTGGGTGGCATCCCTGCCATAACCACATCCCTGCTCCCCAGCCCCAGCCTTTGCCCTGAAGCTTTCCTGATGCAAAATGCCCCACCCCTGAAGGGGCCACTGTGGACAGAGCCAAATTTTAATTCCCAGCTGGTGTGGGAAGAGCACGGCCCTGAGACAGAAGATGAGGCTGCGTGATGCTCAGCAAAAGCATGGAGCTGCCAGTTGCTCTGAGGACATGGATGCTGGAGGAAGCATTAATATTCCAGGCCACCATGCCTCCCCACCATCTGTTGCACCAAAGTGAAGGATCCCCAAATAAATTTCAAAATGCCCTGCAAGGGAGAACACTCTGGATGCTATTTCTACATCAAGCTGTTCAAGACTTGCTAAATCATCTTCTTCCTTTCCAAACATTTTTCAGAGCTGTCCTGCCTCAGGGAGGTGGCTTTGGTGGCTGTGTCCCACTTGTAGGAGTGTGATGGTACATGCTGGAGGTTCACGGTGCTCCAGCACAGCCAGTCCAGCTTCCTGCTGGGGCAAGGATGAGACAGAAACCACGCTGTGTCCAAAGCAGCTAGTTGAGATCAGGCAGGGATCTGCAAGCTGGCAGTTCTGGTGAGGCAGTTTGCTCCTGAGCAGGCAGCCCCATTTAAAATTTTTGGGTATTTCCTGAGATGTCCGATGGAAAGGCAGCTCCCCCACAACACCTGCAGACTGCTGAAGGCCCTTGTGCCACCCTATCTCCTGCTAAAATCTCTTCCACCAAGGATCCATCCCCTCCAAAAGTTGATGTCCTCTTGCCAGGAGGAGATGAGGAGGAAAATTTTACGAGGATTTCTTTGCTATTTTCTGTTTGGGACTCTCCCATTATAACACACTTGCTGATGACGGCCCATTCCCCTGTTTCCTACTATGTGCAGGTAAAGATTTATGCAATTCCAGGTGCCAGCCTCACTTGAGAGATTAATGAGAGATAATGTCTTACAAAGAGGTTTATTGAGTTCTCCGAGTTCATTCACCAGCTGTGAAGTGAAACATCTGAAAACAGTTTTTGAATACTAAGCTCTCCCTGGCACCAGCACAGAAAAGGGAAACAGTGCCTTTTTCTGCTCGAGGTGCTTACTCTGCTGGGCAGAGCCAGCTCCATGTGCGGAGCCCTGGGAGCCGGGATGCTGGGTTATTATCTGCCTGCTGGCCTGGCCCACCTGGGGTGCAGGAGGATGTGCCTGGCATGCTCAAGGTGCTGCGCTCTGGTTCTCAGCATCCTCAGCCTCTTGAGCGATGAGTTGCTATTTCACGGCAGATTTGAAGAAGCAGGGGAGCCCTGGCGAGCAAGGCGAGGGTGATCACTCACCTACAGCCACGCAAAGGCACTAGGAAATGCATTTGTGGCTGCAGAACCCTGCAGACCTCGTGTCTGCTGGCTTTATGGCACAAAACTGATTTGATGTCACAGCAATATCTCTTCAGGGTGGAGAAGGAAGGTCCTTCCTTGGACCTCAGTCGGTGCTGGTCACCCCACTGGATGTGTTTTGTTGACTTGCTTCTTGGGACACCAGGAAGCTTCTTGGTCCTTCCCTCTGCCCTACCCAAAAGCCAAGCAGGAGCCCAGTGCTGGCTTGTGCACCTGCACGCCGGGCTGGTGCAGAGGGCAGAGCCAGCGCGGGCATCACCCAGCAGCACATCTCGTGGCCATGCAGGCAGAGGTGCTGCTGCTTTGCTGCAGCTGTTTTCTTCCTCGGTGCATGGCTTCTTTGAGCAGAAGGCACCCCTGCCCGGGCTGGAGGAAATGGGTTGCAATTAGTCTCTAAAAAAATCCCCTCGTCAGCCTTTGGGCAGGTGGCTGTGCAGGGGCCTCCTAGGTGCATCTCTGCATGCAAATGTTGGCCGTGAGGAGATGGTAATTATGCTGCTCTCTCATCTCAAGAACATTTCTACCTTGCCAATGGATCATTCTACTAATTTTTATCTCTGTTGCGCTTAGCATAACATGCCCGAAATGCCTTTGTGTTTTCCACACAGACATTGGGGTACATTAGCTGGGAAGAGCCCGTGGGGAAACCCACAGCTCTGAGGACAGATTTTTGGCAGATGATTTACCCTTTCCTTCAGCATGTTACAGTGAGGCATGAGGGCTTTTCCTCTGGGATACACCAGTGGGGAGGACCTGGGCATCTTCATCGCTTATTTATTTATTTACACTTTGACATCCCTTCCTTGGAGGTGACTTTTCTGCTATCTGCAGAATTTCTCCTTTAAAATCGCCCTCCTGACAACATCCCAGCGACATGACTGCTGCTTCTTCATGTCCTGATGAAGAGCTTGCAGAGATTTGTTTGCAAATGCCTTTTGTTGTAACATCAGGGAAGCTCACATAAAAACAAAATACAGTACTCGCTCTTCCCTATGGCTGGTCTTTGTCTTCGAGCAGCTATAAAAGAGGGCAATCAATAAACCTTGCCAGGGTCTTTTTAATGCTTTTTGAGCCATTATGGTCATAATGCTTCTTCAGGCTGCCGTGTCAATACACTCGAGACACTGAATATGTCAAAACCACATAAAATCTTTATTAAGATGAAATTAAATGAGCAAGCCCAAATCAGTAATTTAAATGGATATTATTCTTCAAGGATGCCAGACCTAAAAACCAGACACAACTGAAGAATTCAGGGCATTCAGTTAGGATTAAATTGGTGTGAAACTCGAACTTTTGCCACAATTCCCGGGCAGGAGGAATTGAGGAGGATGGGAATTGCTGTCAGGGTGGTCTGGACACCTGCCCTTTGTTTTCTGTTGCAGCATTGGCCTGAGCTAAAAAAGTGCAGGAAATCTGGGGCAGGTGGGAGGAAAACAGTTATTGGCAGGAAAGTTCAGTCTGTCTCTGCTCATCAAATTAACCCAGACTGATTAAAAGGAAAAAAACCCCTTATTTCTATATGGTTCCAGGTGTCAGTGCGTGGAGCTGCAGAGGGTGGCACTGCAGAGGGTCTTGCACGGCCATCCTCGTGCTGCACTGCCCTGCTGGGCGTATTTCTTCTCCCAGATCCTCCCAAGCACTTCTGGGCCCTGCAAAGCCAGCAGTGCCATGCTCACACGGAGAATCTGGTGGCAGGACCGGAGGGTGCTTCCAGCTCCCTGACTGCCACCCTCCTCCAGTCTTGCACAGAGGCTGCAGCATCAGGTATTTCCACCTGCCAAAAGGAGATGAGGACAAGCAGGATGTGTGAGAGCTGCCAGGACCTTGGGAAAGGAAAGCTGCAGCTCGAGCCCCACTCAGCACCCTTGGCTGTGGAGCAGGCCAGCACGCAGGTGAATGCAGCAGCAAGAGGCTTGGGCTGCTGTGGGCTGGATGGGAGCTCCCAGGAGGGTAAAATATCTGTGATTCAGCCCAAGGAGGTACTGCAGCCAACGAGGCTCTTGGGGCACAAGAGCTAGGTCCAGGCTCTCCTCACAGACAGTGTCAGGCATGCAGCAGTTCAAGCCCATTGCTGCCTCTTCGTCCAAATTTTTGACAGGGGGACAGGACCCAGTCGGATTTGTCTGGGCTTGATGCATTCTAACAGCCTGCATGGTTTGCTTTGCTCTACTTGTGAGCTCCGGTTTTGCAGTTCCACAATGCCTGGGACACGAGTGGGTACAGCCCAGCCCTTTGCTGCTGCCCAGCAAGCAATCAGAGATCTCAGTGCCTGTGCAAGACTGGGGCAATTTGCTGACCCTCGGGACCAGCCTGACAGAAAGGCTCAGAGGGGCTCGGGTTTTGCATCTCCAGAGGGTGCCATGACTCTGATGTCCCCTGCAAGCTACAGGGTGGAGCTGGCTCCTCCGGGGCTTGTCACTTGGAAGGAGGGGTAGCCTCAGCACTGACCAGTGGGTTGGGAATAGGTAGGACAGCTCCAGCTGGGTCCCTGAAGCACCACCAGCCTTCCCCTGCCAAGGGCACGAGCTCCCCTGTGCTCATGGCCTGGTTCCGAACGCCAGCAAGGGATACCACCCTCGTGGATTTCCACTGGAGCACAGGCAATTTGCATCCCTTCTGCATTTTAATTGTGCAGCTTTTGCTTCATCAGGTGGGATTCTACAGCTTGCCAGGAGGATTTCACTGTTCACAAAGGAGCTCTTTTTCTTCTCAGCGGAAAGCTGAAAAATTGCTCGGTTCCAGCCTATTTAGTTTTAATTGTTTCCTTTAGTTCTCATTGCCCACAGCAAAATATCACCTTCCCCTAACAACCAGCCAGGCTGGGAGCCAGTCACCCTGCCCAGCCACTGTGCCATCCCTCCTGCTGCTCCCATGGCTCCCAGGAGTCTTGTCTCTGCTGGCAGGGCTGGATTTTGGGGCAGAGGCATCGCCCTCAGCAAGCAGCGGGCAGGGAACAGCTGCAGCGCTGCTGTGCTGTCCCCATGGCCCCAAGGTCTTTGCTGGCTGCTCTGGCTCTCCCCTCTGCTTGCACACACCCACCCTCCCCAGCTAGCTCAGCTCTCCCCTGCTTCCCAGCCTTCCTCTGGCAGCTGCTGAGGAGGGGCCAGCTCGTAATTCTTGCTTCCAAGGTGGCTTTGAAGAGAAAGGGTTGTGTTGCTGAGGCAGAACACGATGCACACTGAGCCCTGGGCATGATGAACAGCAGAAGATGAGAAAAGCCTCTTCTCCCTCCCTTCACCAGAGTGGGCTTTCAGCACCTGTGGCTTTTTGGGAATGATGTGGTGCACTGCATCCCAACATCACCTCCCGGACCTCTGCTCCTGCTCCAGCTCCTAATGCAGCCCTTCCACAGGGACACCCCACTCCACAAAGACAAAGACCTCAAGTCAGCAGTGGAAAGCAGGGTCTTGCAACCTCAAGAAAAACTTGTGGGGACTCCTAAACTTTCTTGGAAGTCATGGGACCAGGAGGATAAAGCAATATTCCCTTCTCATGCAGGCTGTGTTCAGGGAGCACAGCCAAACACCCCCCCAAGCAACCTTAGCAACAGGTCAGGCTCAAGGGAATATTGATGCCTTAGGTTTTAACTTTTGTATTTTTCAAATCCTGCCCTGCCTGGTGTGTAACTCTGGAGTTCCTTGTGGCCTGGGAGCTGCTGTTCTCTCCTGCTGGTCAGACACAACAAACCTCTGCAGGTTTCCACTCCAAGGACACCAGGCCCAAAATGTGTAAACTAAAAGCCTCTAACAGGGGGCAAACTTGGAGTAATTCCATCATGAACTGAGGTTATCATTGGAGAATGAACCCTGATATGCAAATGAACCAAACTTATCAAAGTGGGAAGAACTCGTGACCCAGGGTCCATCTTGGGTGTAGCCTCTGGGCTGCCCAGGGTGAGCCTTTGAAGGCCCTTCAAATAAATACCTCCTTTTATTCTCTTAATTCTTGTCTGGTCTCTGTGTTTTAGGTGGCCGCTTAAGGCATCAATATTAACTTATTCCAGTATAAGGCAAGGATGCAGAGCTAGCTATCAGGGTGAGACAGAACAAAAACACACCCAACCTGTCAGAGTAACCCACCAGAACACTGATTTTATCCCCAGGATAAAAGATCTCTGCATCAGCATTCAGCCTGATGCTGGGCACTGCCTCAGCTGGCACGTCCCAGCCCCCAGGGCTCACAGCACCATGCCAGAGGTTTTCCTGAAGGTTTTCCTCTGCTCAGTCCTGGGGAAGAGCTATAAAACAAAGGCTCATAAATTAATTACCTAAAAGAGCAGCAGAGTGTTATTAGATACTTGGGAGTTAATTGCAGTGATGCTAATCGCATGTATTTTAAAGGCACCAGCAGAGATGTAATGTGTAATTCCATAGGTATTCCAGAATAATTTAGCAATTTAATTAATTTCTGCTAATACCTTTTAAATCACCTGCCCACTTCCTCTCATGTTCCCTGAGGGAAAGGGGGAAGAAACTTTTCCAGTTGGCTAAATCTGTTGCAAACTCACTTTCGCTGGCAAAGATACCGTTTTATTTCTCAGTGGATTTAATTAACACTAGAGTTATCCCTGGGTGACAGGGTGGCCAAGCAAGACTGTGATTGCCTGGTCCTAAAATTGGAAGTCTGGATCAGGGATGGTTGAAATGTTTTGGACAGATTGTGATGGGCTGAGAAGATGGAAACGAAATGATTTGTGGATTTAGGTCAAATTCGGTGAGGAGAGCCAGGGGAAAATGTGGAAGAGAAATGTAAACAGCACCAGGCATTTTATTCCATCTCCTCAAAATGAAACATTTTGTTTAAAAAAAGCAAAAAATATCCCCTTTCAGCATGTTTGAGATGCAGGTTTTCTGCTCGTCTCCTTGTGTCTCCCCCCAGGGTCAGGCAGCTGAGACGCGCCCAGCCCTGGGGCAGCATTTCAGCAGGAAAAACGATTTATTTCCTTTCTGCACCCACTGCTCAATGAGTGCAGGGCACAGAACCTCGGGACGGCACTTGTGAGTCCGGGGGAGGTGGATAGAAGAGGAGACAGGTGATTTGGGCTGTATGAGAGCTGATCCCCTCCCTCCCCAGGCTGGCAGAAAAGAGACCACCAGAAGCCATTGCTCTCACGGGGCTTTTATTGTCCGGCTGGCCCTCGCCTCCCACCCTGCTGCCCGTGGCTGAGCCCCTCACCACCACCCACGCCTGCAGGGGAGACCCCAGCCCAGCCCAGCCCCAGGCCCAGCCACCTGCCCAGGGCAGCACATCCTTCCCAGCTCAGCCCAGCCCCAAGCCCAGCTGCCTACCCAGGGCAGCACATTCTTCCCGGCTCTTTTTTGGGGTTGGGGTGGGTTTTTTTTCGTTTTTTTTTTTTTTTTTTTTAATATTTATTTTAAAAATATAGTAGCTGTGGAAAGCAGCCCTCTTTATAAACGCTCGATGCCGGAGTGAAATGCATCATCGCCATCCTTGTTCCTAATCCCTCCTGGGTACCCCGTGCCTGTCAGCAGCAGTGCTGGGGGGCTGGGGAGGCTGCTCCAGCTGCTGCAGGCAGGGAGGCTCTCGATGGCAGGGAGAGAGAGAGAGAAAGAGGGACCCTTCTAAAAATAGAAATATTGTGCTGAGTCGTTTGGAGTGAATGAAATACATAAAACACCAGCATCAGATTAGCTTTAGCTCGTCAAATATTGCTCCCGGCAGAGTCGGCGCAGTGCGCTGGTGGAGGCTCAGTCCCCCTCGGCCCGGGGCAGGGCAGCCCTGCCGGCCCCCAGCCCTGCTCCCCACGGCAGGGCTCCCTCCTCTTGCCCACCACAAGGACACCGGTCCCCAGGGCAGCCTGAGAGTCCCCGGAGCCGATATAAATAGGAAACTGTAAACACAACCACTGGAGATAAGAGACATCTACGATCACAGGGTTTACTGCTTCAAACGTCCCACCCTCCCCCACCCCCNCCCCCCCAATCCGCACCCCTATGCCCTTGTCCCCACTCCGTAAAAAGGTCTCCAGTAACAAAATCTTCGATCCAGGCTTGGAGTAAAGGTGAAGTGCTCGAGGAGTAAAAAGGGACATTGCAACCTTAGCGGTCTTTGCTCGGGAGGGGAGATGGTGGCAGGAGGGGGAGAGAGGGTCAGCTGGTTCAGGTCCTTTGCAAGTCCATTTGGTTTGTCTGGAGGACTCCTAGGGTTATACCTGAGATGAAGACGTCTAGAGGACACTCCATAGCTCAATTAAAACGTGGTTGGTTGTTTTTGTGCCTAGAAGAGCCCTCACTGCCGGGATTTGTCTGTCGCGCTTGCACCGGGCAGCAAGAAAGCAGCGTCATCCCTCTTCCGCTGGGCACGGGGCCGTCTGAACCAACGCTCGGCTGGGGGATCCCTCATGTGTCCAGGATCTCGCTGGTGGGCGACGGCTCGTGGGGGATGCCCTGTGCGCTGTGGATGGTCTGGTTGTGCGAGAGGGAGTTCTGCTGGAGCTCCAGGGCGATGGCGTTCTGCGGGAACTCCTTCACCTGCCGCTTGTACTCCAGGAAGGTGCACGCCTTGGTGGCGATCGCGATGATGTTCTTGCCAATAAAGATGGTGGAGACCCTGCTGTCCTGGAACAAGATCATGTTGATGGCCCGGATGAAGATGGTGACGATGTTAATGGTGACCAGGCTGAGGACAGGGTAGAGCATCATTTTTTGCGGGGCAATGTGCTCCCCTTGCATGCTGATCTCACTGAGGGACACGCAAGGCAGGATCAGGAGGAGTATGTAGCAGTAGAAGAACATGAGCCCCTCTGCCCAGATGGGCAGGCCGGTCCTGTGTGGCTCCCACAGGTTGGCCTGGATGTCCAAGATATCCAGCAGGTCGAGGGCCACCCAGAAGAGGCGCCCCCGCAAGTCCTCTTTCTTCCGAAAGGTCCGTATGTACTCCATGCTGTCCAAGGCCACCAGCACCAGGTAGAGCCCCGGCACGCAGATGGAGAGCAAAAGGGTCAGAGCTTTCCTAGCCACCGTCTCCAGGTTCTTCTTGTCTGCTTTGTAGTTCTGAAAGATGAAATACAGCTTGATCTCCAGCACGAAGATGTAGAGGAACCACAGGATCATGGCGTAGCCCCGCTTGGCCGTCTTCACCTCGGCCCCCACCCACACGGCCACGTAGCGCAGCACGATGAGGAAGCAGATGTCCCCCACCAGCACGATGATGCAGACGCCGATCTTGCGGGGCCCCTGGTTCTGCTCCACCAGGTAGGCATCCATGAAGGCCATGCTGGTCATGATGACGATGGTGGTCAGGCAGACGTGGCGCTTGTCGGGTGGCGGCAGCACCATGGTGAGACGGGCGGCCCTCCGTCCCTCCGCGCCGGCACTAGGGGAGCGGTCCCGCCGGCGCTGCGCGGGGGCACATCCGCGGCGAGCCCAGGGACCGAGGGCCGCTCTGTCCCCCACTGCCACCCCAGGAAGAGGTGCCTGGAGGAGCAGCGGCTCAGCTGGCAGCCCCGCTGTCCCAGGGCCTGGGGCTGCCCCTGCAGACCCCACCCCAGCCCTTCGCCCCTCAGTGGCTGTGCCCTGCAAGCACCGCGGCTCTGCCCCCAGCCCAGGGCTGGCTGAGCAGCCCAGCCCCAGGCACCCTCCGCCACCGGCAGCCAGGGCTCACGAGTGTGCAGGGCCTCCTGGAGGAATGTCCCTCCTCTGTGGCGGGTCCCCCATCGCTGTCAGGCTCTCCAGCAGTCCTATGGCACTAAGACGCCTGCAGGCTCCAAGCCCCAAATCCTGGTGTAGATCCCTGGAATCACGGCAGGTGACAGGGCAGCAAGGGAGCTCTCCCTCTTCCCAGAGAGACCCCACGTTCCTCCAGGGTCTGCGGGGCTCCTGCTGTGTCCTCACAGGGAATCACCTTCACACCTATCTCCACAGGGCTGTGCTGGTCTCCTGCTGCTCCCAGCTGTACATGCATCCCTCCATTCCTGGAAAAGACAGCAGAGAACAAGCATTAGGGTCCCTCTGTGTGCTGACCACGGGATGGTGGCAGTGACAGCCCCCTCGGCTCCCAGCACACATGAGCTGGGCTCTCACCAGGTACCACCCCACCTCGGGGGCACCCACCACCATGCCCTGTGCATGACAATGCAGAAGAGCTTTTTACGGAGTACAAACACAGCACGGGGTGTCCTGCACGGAAACACAGCCTGCTGCCCTTACACAGTCACTCTGTCCAAAACTTCTCAGCAAGCTCATGCCCTGGCTGCTTCTGCTGGTTCTGCAGCACAGACAAAAAAACCCACAACTCCGGTGAGGACACACAGTTCACAGCATTCCCAGCTCCAGGTATCCCAGCCTAGCTGCATCTCAGCTCCAGCAGGGAGACAGATCCATGTGCTCTGCAGAGGTCCCAGCCTGGGGATGGTTCTGCTTAACTACAGCCATGGGATTTCACCAGTTACAGAGCAGGGTGTCGAGTAGGGGTGAGGTTAGGGCTGGCACAGCTGTCCCCAGGGTGTCATGAGGTCCCAGCAGCTTTCTGGATCGGTTCAGCTGCTCATGGCCACAGCTCCTCCTCACCACGCTGCGTTTGCCTAATTAGTTTGTTCATCTTTTCTGTGCAGGGAATGCACTCCCAGAAATGAACAGGTAGGTCCCAGTGCACTCAAAAACGTCATTGAACTGCTTACATGGAGACGGACCACGATCGCAGCCACAGAGGCTGGAGGGAAGAAGCCAAGCCCAAGGAGGTGTAAGCCATTAAAAACCTGCCCTACTTTGCAGCTGCTCATGTTTATAGGGCCTCATTTAAATAAAAGCTGGATTCTCTCCTGCTTCAGGGAGACAAGAAGAACAAAAGAGAGAAAGTGGGAAGCCAGATGAGTCAGAGCCAGCCCTGCCTTGTGCCTGAGTAGGTGGACAGCAGGGATGCGTGTACCTGTGCCCCGGTTTCCAAAGGATGTGGCAGGCAAGGACGTGGTGCTCAGCAAACGTTAGCAAGGGACTTAAAGCTGCTGCCCCAGCCAGGACCCTCAGGATGCTCTTCTGAGTCTGCTGCCAGCAAGGAAAACGGGCGTGTTAAAATAATTTCTCAAGCAGGAATTGCTCAGAAAGAAACCAAAAAGATGTGGTGGGAATTCATGAGAACTGCTACACGGTGCTTCCCAGGCAAGGCAGTCCCCGCAGCCCCGCTCTCACCAGCGTGGCTCTCTGCAACATCTCAGAGCTGCCGTTTGGGGCTTCAATTTGTTCTTTCTTGAGGTTTCGGATAAAAATATACAGTCATTGCTGTAACTGCTTTAAAACTCGTGCCAAGTTTTACAGAGGATTTATAGCCAAGGATAGATAATTCCCGATAAATTGGGTCTTTGAGGAGGGAACGGTGGCTTTTTTTCTTTCACCCTGTAAGTATTTATGCCTTCAAAAGACAGCGGTTATTTAAAGGGCAGTGGGTTGCATCACAGCACGGTAAGGTTAGGAAGCAGCTTGCTTGTAAATCCTGCCCCCCTGCCCTGTGAGTTACTCGTGTGGTCAGGGGAGCTGGGGGAAGGCACAGCTCCCAGCCCAAGCTCTCCTCATGCCTACATGAAACCAGACAGAAAACCCTTTCCTGCCTCCTGCTCAACAGCCAGGGCACTGAAAGGTGTTAATTCACCATGTTTACAACAGCAGCCAACAAGTCTTTAACCACCGGTGCTGAGCAGATCGTTTTCAGCAAAAAAAATATGCTCAAATGGCAGATCCTTCCCTGGCGTCTGCCCCTGAAGGGGTCACGGCAGCCCGGGCTGGGTTTGACAAACATGTTCATTTGTTGTGGTGACCTTTCAGAGGGGAGGAAGGGGACTGCGAGGCCGGGCTGAATCACGGGGCTCCAGCGCTGCTTCCTCCAGGGTCAAATCGCGTATCAGCCACGGTGAGCACCTCTCTTGCCTTCTGTAAATTGCTTCCAAGCACTTGCTGCAGTGCAAGTTCCTCTCCTTCCTTTCCAAGAGCCGGTGCTTTCCCCACCCCTCGCAGCCCTGGTGCTGTATGGAAATATGGAGTTCTTTGCAGATCCGTGGAGCAAAGCTTGCCAATCTGATGCCTGACCATCCTCCCAGGGAGAGGGCACATAAAACTCTCCTTGGAGGACTATTAGAGAAAAGCAGGTCGTTTTTAAACAACCATTACTTTGTAACTTTTAAATGACCGCATCCGACAGTACATTCAGAAACTGCCCGAGAACTGTGCTGAGCAAACAAGACAATAAGCGCGTCAGAGAGCCACACGTGCACAGCTGAGGCAAATATTTGTTTAGACAAGTATTCACAAAACTTTCTTCCTGCAGGAATTCTTGTAAATGAAAGGCAGCCCACCTGAACATAATGAACTTGGAGCGTTACGGACGTCAGCGAGCCAGGCTGGCAGCTTCCTATGGGAAAGTATCGAACAGCTTTTGCATCCCTCTTGGTGCCAGGACTCCCACGAGCAGGTACTGAAGCGATGCTTCAGTCTTGGCAACTATGGGCCTCCTTAGCAGGACAAAATTCAATCCCTAATTGCTTATTCTCCTCTACTCCTACCCTACACAAACAGCTCCTTTGCAATGGAGTGAGCAAACGCCCTCGGTAATGCCCACAGCAGCATGTCCCCTCTCCATCTCTGGGGTATGCTTGGGGATACCCCATCTCCCAGCCCAGCCTGCCCTTTCCCAGCTTCCCTGCAGGATGGGAGAGCCTTCAGTGGGAATGGAGGGGGCTGCTGATTTCCTGGAGAGACTCAGGGTCCTGCAGATGGGCCCAAACCCAACTGAAGGGCAGGGTTTGCACTCTCGCCTCTGCCCTGCTTCCTCGGGCACCGAGGGAAAGGGAGCAGCACTGCTGCAGCCAGCCCTTGCCCTATTCCTCTGGTGCCTCTTCTCTGTCTGAGAAGTTATTTCTTAGTCTTGTACCTCTTTTTCCCGGCCCTCCCGGATGCTATAAAGCACTTGTGGTTACCCAAGGACGTGCGGTCGCAGCTTTGCTCCACCACCAGCCCAGGCAGTCTGGAAGAAAATTAAGCCGTGCTTTTCCCTGCGATGCCGGTGGCTCGTTGCCGTGATTAATCACCGCTAGCTCTGCCCTTTCCAGTGCCTGCAGCCCGCAGCCGCCCATCACTGTGCCCTCCTGCACCCTCTCCTGCCTCTGCTCAGCGCCTGTGCCCAGCACCACACCCAGAAACCGTGCGGATGCAGGAGCTGCCGGTACCCCCACGCAACCCCCATGGCTCAAGCCTGGGGAGCCAGCAGTGCAGACAGGCCTGGAGGGCTCACGGAGCCATTGGCAAAACACAGTCTCATTAACGCCAGCAGGCGCTTCCCAAAGCCCAGCTCTACCTGGCAAATTAATTTAAATTATTTATGTAATTTGGATCCTGTCTATTTTAAAAAAGGGAGTGAGACAGGAGTATACACAACGCGCTTCCCAGGTAATTAGGATGCCGCGTTGCTTAAAGGTTCATTTGCACTTTAATTGCTTTGATTTATTCCAGTTTTCCTGAGTGTAAATCCAAAGCTCCTCCTCACTTAGTCCTTCAGCCCCTTGAAGCTTAAGCTGCTCCACCGAGCTCTTATGCCGCCTGGCAGTGCCCACCCTGTCTCCAGGGTGGGGCAAGAGGAGGCGATGGGCACCACCACCTTTGCTGGGGACTTCAGGGCAGCTGTGGCAGAGCCACCAAGGCGATGGCATCGCTCCCTGGCAGCCGGCTGTGCTCCAGGGAGCCGCTGAACTGCAGCCAAGTGACCTGCTCTCGGCAGAGGCCGGGGACAGCAAGCGGCTGTTCATTGCTGACACGATTTGTGACCCCCTGAATTACCTGTGACTCTGTGCACCGCCTGAGGATGGGGCTTTCAGGCAGGGCAAACTCTGCTTCGACTGAGAAAAACTCCAAATCAGGTCGTCCCCGAGCCATTGCATGTTCCTGCCTCACCTCAGCATCAGTTGGTGCTGGTATGTGTCTGCTTCAGCCTCCCTGACCTGCCGGCTGAGTTTCACCTTCCCCGCCCCAGGCAGTCCCTGGGGACACACGGAGGGAGGGAGGGAGGATGCTCCAACCCCAAGGTGCCTGTCTCCTCCAAGGCAGTACCGGGCTCTCAAGTGCATCCTGCGAAGGAAATGAGATTGAGGAAGATTTTTCCGGACCCTGCCCACTAATTGTGTCTGAAGGAGGAAGCAGCCCACTTGCTAATGATTACAGATCATTTACTGTGTAGGCACATCAAGAAATGGGGAAAGAGCTGCAAACTGTTCCTAGAACCTGCTCAAAATAAACAATGCAATGTCAGATGAAACCAGCTCCTGCTTATACCAGTGAGTGCATCAACTGCGCTCTCATGCTGCAAACCCCCTCAGTACCCTCTGGGGTTCATTTCAGCCCCCTTTCCCAAAAACAAACACAAGCAGAAGCTATCAGAACTGTTGCCTGAATAGGAAAAAAAAAATAAACCACCCTCTCAATCACATCACTTTGGTGATGGGGTGGGGAAATGCTGCTTGCCCAAAGCAGAGTCCTGCACAGGCTGGCTGGCTGGCTGGCTGGATGGCTTTTTTGTTCCCAGTCCTGTCCCCCACAGCCATCCTGGTCAGGGCTTTCCTGCTGACGCAGGCAGCTGCAGCTGCCGGGAACATCTCCCCATTCACAAGCACACTGAGTTTGATGATATTTGACAGACGTGTCAAAAAGAAAAAAAAAAAAAAGCCTTTTCAGATGTTTCAGGTGTTTAAAAATAGTTAAAGAAGGTAAGTGATTCATTTTGACTTGTACATAAAACGTGAAATTATAATACTACTTTTTGACTCTACCAAAACAAGTTACCATTTTCCCAGCAAAATGTTTCTGCAGAGGAATTTCTTGGTGTTTCCAAGTCAGGTGCATTTTCAAGACTTTGGATCTAATCTGGACCAAACCCCAGATATAAAAGCATCAAAATCCCCCACGGTTTGTTGGTTTGTTGCCAAAAAGGGCCCATTTGGCAAACATCTGTCTGAATGTATGTTTGCCACAGTGGGAGATGCGCGTGGAGCTCAGTGGAATGCAGGTTCTGCTCACAGAGCTATCCCCACCCTCCTCTCCCTACTGCAGGCTCCTTGCACCCTTTATCACTCTTCAGCAGAGCTTTCCCCACTGGTCCTGGGGCATTTTCCTCTCTGCTGCCTCAGGGGTCCTCCTGGGCCTGCTGCTCCTCTGCCCACTGATCAGCATTTTCCCTGTCCCCCTGCCCTCCCAGTCCCAGTGCTCCTGCCAATGCTGGGCTCAGCACCGGCTCTCCCAGCGGTGTCAGGACTTGTCCCTGCTGGGGGAATCTCACCCAACTATACTCTCCTTTCTACTTGTTGGTTTGGGTTTTTTGTTTGTTTTTTTGTTTTGTTTTCCAGGCTTTTTCCCCCATTTTTTTGGACATGCTGTTGGATTTTATGTGTTTCCTCCAGCACGCTCCCAGCCCACCCCACAAGATGCTGTCAGTAGGTATAACCAACATCCTCACCGGTCCTGTCCCCTGCCTAGGAAACTGTTTTGCTTTCATCTGAAGGAGCTGTGCCATCCTTGTGCTGGGAACCAGAGTACTTCCTGCCCCAGGCACGGCAGGGCTGACAGTGCACCTGCAACTCGCAGTTGAACAAATCATCTCACTAAAATACAGCAGCACACCACGGGCTCTGACCTCTGCCCGTGCCTTCCCGGAGAGAAAGGCCTCACTCAAGTGGTCAACAAGTTTCACCTGCACACAAAGACCACAGCTTGGATTTTTCCTGTGCCATCAATAGGCATGAATGCAAACACCAGGAGCGAGCCAGGCCAGGAGCATAAAACTTGGATCTGATTTCAGTAGCCTGAGGATGTACTTTTGTGTGTGACTCACAACCATGTCCTCAAATAACCTCACACTGTCAGTACTGGGGGAAAGGAAATCATGGAGCCAGAGCAGAGCCCTCACACAGATGCTTTCCCCTACTGCCTGCTGGAAATCCCTACAGATGGAGGATGGAAAGCTCCCTGCTCTTGCTCATCCTTGTCCTCCCTCTCCTGGGTGCTGGCAGAGAGGCACAAACTTTCCTGAGTGCTGCTCCCAGCATCCTCATCCAATCCACTAGGTGCCTGAGAGCCAGGTGGGAGAGGGAATCAGCTAATTAAAATAAAATGAAAACTGGAGTGTGAAGCTATTAATAGGAGAGTGCTGGGAGTTTCCTGGTGCTAAAAACATGCTCGTGGGGAAGGAGATGCTGGAAGCTCTGGGGCAGAACTCTGGAGATCTCCCAGGGAAGATGCATCTGAGATCTGCAGGCACCTCCTGCCTGTGAGAGGGTGTTCAGACAGGGATGACTCTGCAGTGCTGGCTGGAAGGATGAGGGGCTGGCTTGCAGGCTCTGGAGAGACCTGGGCAGAGAGTCACCTGCTGGTTCCTCTGACCTCGGGCCAGGCTGGCTGTCAGACTTAAGGCAGCAAGTGAGGGACCTCTCCTCTTCTCTCCTCCCTCACCCACACAATGCAAGGAAAGGCTGCGGGCAGCAAGTGCCTGATGCAAGTAAAGCAGGGCAAGCTGCAGAGGGAAGAGCTGGGAAGACAAAGGGGTCTGACTCTCAAACTACAATCCTGGAGACCTCTGCTCTACTTGGTGGTGAAGGTATTGAGCACTTTCTGCACTCAAGTAGCTTTTGGGAGGTGCTGCATCAGCCCTGTGTTAGGGTGGCAGGACAGCAAGAATGACTGTGTGGGTCCTGGTGTCACAAGAACGCTCATTCCCCCTGAGTCCCCAAGCGAGCAGAGGGCCTGGGTGCTCGAGGAGAGGAGTTGGCTTCAGCATCACATAGCTGGGGAGGTGCCTCTGGAGGCCAATCAGCTCCCACACAAAGCAAGTGGCATCTCTGCCCTCCCTGGGAGCTGCCTCCAGCTTGTCCCTGCTGCCAGGCTGTGGTGGCACACGGCAGCCAGGCAGCAATTGCACAGAAACAATTATGCCCCTGTTACTCCCTCTGCCCCGAGCACAGGGTTAGTAGAGGTGGGATGAGCTCGGCAGGCTGCTACTGCTGCCACCAGTCTGGCCTTTGATTAAGAGTGATTGTTCTGCTCTTAATTAACAGGAGGCAGCTGCTGGCTGTTCTGGTGGAATGGAGCAGCAGAGCCCAGTGGCTGTGATAAAAGGAGGTTGTGTCTGCTGGTGCCCACTGAGCCTGGCAAGGCCACCCTCTGCCCAGCCATACAGCCAGGCTGTGGGCCATGTCACTGGGGACCCTGAGCCCAGAGAGGGGGACTCGGCCCCACCAGCACTGCCAGGGTTCAGCCTCTGCACGAACCAGCAGCAGAGATGGGGGATCCAGACAATCCCTGGGGTGGTTTTGCTGCTCTCCCAAGCCACCCTGAGGTGGTACCGCTGGTGATGCCTGACTGGTTCCCACAGGGTTCATTTCCCAGTCTGCTCCTCAGAGACCTTGCTGAGGCAGAGCCTCTCCTGTGACAACAGGTGTCATCCTCTGGTGACATCTGGCATGCTGCTGCTCCCCCAGGTTTAAGGCAGCCATCTGCCCTGCATGAGGCTGCCCTGGGAGCTGGCATGCTGCTTCTCAGCCTGTTGTATTGACAGCTGAGCCAGCTCCCCAGGAGATGAGAAGGCATCTCAGCTTCTTCTGCTCCCCAGGGAGGTGACTCTTGAGCAGGCAGCAGCGTGTATCCCAGTAAAAGCTTCGCCAAGAGCATCGTGCCATTTTTCTGAGCAGAAAGCTCGCCTCAAACCTTTGTTATGCAGGGACAGCACACAAGACAGAAGTGACAGGCACCTTGTAAAACCAAGGGACCTTTGCCTTGCCATACAATTGCTGAATTTATTTTGGCAAGGCTGGTCCGGTGTTAATTATTGATGACAGTAGCTCGATGCTGGTTGTCACAAACCCTTAGCAGCGTGAGAACTCCTGGTGGTGCACCCCCCTGCAGACAGCTATTATTGACTTGTTTGAAATCACCCCTGGATCATGGTAGGGGCTGGTGCTGCCACAGGCTGGAGATGGCCCTCAGCGGATTCTGCTCTACACTTGTTCTCCATCATCTAAGTCCGTGCCAGCGCCAGTTCCTTCTGGAACAGCTCTCTGGCACCAAGCTCAAGGTCACCCTCCTCATCCTGCACACGCCTCAGCCTCTGGGATGGGGGCAATGCCGGCATCTGCTGCTCTGGCATCACCTGGGAGACGAACGCTGCGCCCATCTGACGCAGCGCAAGAAAAATAATGCCAGCCCAGAGGTCGCTGGGGAGACACTTCTCTTGCTCTGGTTTCTAGCCTTCTCTCTACCAGCCATCTAATAAATCTAATAAAATCTGTCTTGTTGATGTCTAATTCAATTCCAGCACCCAGAGACCAGGCTCCTTATATCACTCACAAACCTAACCAGCTCCATCCTTGGCATATGAGCCAGGCCAAGGGGCTGCTGCAGGCTACTCCGGAAGAGAGCAATTACCTGGCATCAGGACTCACTCTCCCAATCAATTATATGTTTATAGGTTTTCCTCGGGTCACACCTAATTGAATTTTTAGGTGCTTGAACGCCGTGGTCAGAGGCAGTTGATGACTTCTAGGCTGAAGTCTGGGAACTAAATGAGGTGCCTTGAGTGTCACCTCAAAGATAAGCCACCACAGCACCTCCTGTTCATACCCTCACGCAGCATCAGCAACCTGCAGTGTGTTCAGCCTAATGCCATCTTCAGTGAGCAGCCGGGCTTTGATCCCTGCTCCAAAGGGAAATGACTTCCAAGGCCCCATATTTGCTCGAGCACCTGGAAGCACTGGGGCAGGATGGTGGCTCTGCTCCGTGGTGCATTTTCTGGTTGCTGACCTCAGTCACAGAGTCAGGGCTGCAAACGCCTTGATCTGAGCTTCAAGGAGTGTGTCTGACGAAGGCTTCTGGCACCATCACCAGGAGGCTCACCCGTGCTGTGTCACAAGCTGCTCAGGAACCACTGCAGAATTCCCAGAGGAGGGATCTGGGTTTCCACAGCACTGCCCTCCCAAAGGTCCTCCATCCACCTTCCAGGCAGCCACAAAGGGATGCTCCAAGCTGTCTGGGAGCCAGATCAGAGTGGTGCTGGGAAGTGCCACAGCCCCTTGCACATGTGGCAGCCAGCATGCAGCAGGAAGGGGTTGGGGTGGCTGAGATGAGCATGGCCTGGGGGATTTGAAGTTATAACTTGTGTATTCCAGTATTCCCTCTCCTTTGCATCTGTCCCCAGCCAGCTGGGGACACTTCCATGCACCCCACGGAGCTCAGACCACCTGCAGGTGCCCCTGCTGTTGGCTGGACAGCACCCCAAGGCGCAGGGGTGTGTGCTGCTTCTTGGGACTAAGCCACTTGTTTGCACAAACCGTTGGCTTTTCAGGCTTTCCTTGCTAATGAAATTCTTTCCCTCCTTCAAAAAAAACCAGGAGCAGGGGCCGTGCCCATGGTGTGGGAAGCTCCCAGATTCCTCGTTTCCAGGTCCCAGGCAAGGAGGGAGCTCGGCATGGAGGCAGCACGGAAATTGGGAGATGGCTTCCCCATCCGACAGCGTGAGCAGGCGTCCTCTCCCCCAGGAGGATGTGACAATTTGCTGCGCTGGAGCTTATTGCCAAAGAGATAAAATATTTATGGCTGCTCTCTCTCACTTCCCATTTCAAGCCACGGTGACTTATTTGTTACAAATTTACATGCATGTTTAAAGACATCTTTATGTTCCTTCTAAGTATAAAAGGCATATTTCTCCACGTAGCATTTTGCCAGTCAGAATCAGCCACCCCATCTACTATGTGACTGCGTTTGTGCCCGGCCTCAGTGCTCATTTTCCTCTTGGTAATGATTATCATTATATGAAGAAAAATGGGTCATTTACAGCGGTTTCTCCCCAAATGAAAGGCTATGGGATACAGGATATCATTAAAATTCTAAACCTGACTTCCAACCTCAAAAGCAGGCTCTTGCTATTCGGGTCTCTCTGCGGAGGGAGGGAGGGAGGGAGGGAGGGAGGAGGGGAGGTGGGGAGAGGGCGCACGATGGATGAATGTGCTTTGGCCGTGAAATCACCGGCTGACATCCGCACTGGCACTACGGCCCCGGGGCTGAGGTTATCCCTGCTGCTGACACACGGACTCCCTGGCTGGCCCTGGAGGGCAGGGGCCGCCTCCCAGTCTCTCCAAGACTCTCCTGGCCAGCACATCCCCAGGGCTCCTGTTCCAGCCACGCTGTGCGTGGCACAGCACAGCCAGAGCAGGTGACGGGAGTTAATTCCTACCATAAAGAGAGCAATTGAGCTCCTGCCAGAAGGATGGGGCCGGGTGAGGTCCCCGGCAGAAGGGGAGGCTGGCAAGCTTAAAAGCTGGTGCTTGGACAAGGGAAAAAGCAGGATGAAGTACTCAGACACAGCACCCCTGGAGGCAGCGCTTGCCTTGCCCTTACCCACCGCTGGGGCTTAAACAGCCCCCTGTGAGTGTCACTGCTGTCCCCTGTCCCCAGCTGGCCAGGACCTGCCACCAGCCCCTCCAACACCCCCGTACCCACCACTGTGGGTGCCTGGGGATGAGGAGATGCTCGCCCAAGGACTCTGCCCACCTCCTCAGCCCTGGATCCGGGCTCCCAGCACCAGGGTCCCTGCCAGGCTTCGGCTTGACTCCTTCCCTCCTCATTCCTGATGACAGGAAAATGTGCCCTGCCCACATTCAGTGCCAGCTTCCTATGTGGGAGCAGATCTCCCACCTCCTGGTGTTCTCCACTCCCTGCTCCCCAGCACGCTGCTGCCCCAGTCTCATTTCTATCTCCTGGGATCCCCAGAAGGGGCTTCACGGGAAATGTTTTGCTTGGAAAGGCTATGCAACTTCTGTGCAAGCCTGAAATTGCTGTGTACAGAGCTGTAAGGCAAAGCTAATCCGTTTTGCAGCTTAGCCAGCTGCTGAAAGATGCTATTTAAGAGTGAGGAACTGCTAACTGTTTTTCTCCCCTCCATGAAATGGGAGGGACAAGGGATATTCAGAGGATGAGAGATGGAGACTGACCCAAAATGGCTAATTTAGAAACATCTTTTAAAAAGGGAGACTTGCCCTGAATCGTTAACTTTTGAAGTCATTCCTTTCTAAATGTGCTCAGAACAGACTAATTTTTCATTCTCTTTTCCTTCATTTTAAATCAAAACGTGCACGGAAAGCTCTCTCGCTGCTGATCCCAGCCAAGCCAACGTGCCATGGCTAATGCCAAGCCTCATCACGGGGCTTGGGAAAACCACACCAGCCCACCCCAGCGACTGCATTAACCAGCTCTGTGTCACAGCACTGATTTGCACGGTCACAGCCACAGAGGTACGAGTGTGCATCACTTCCAGGCTGGCCATGCCCAGGTGGGCAGCTCTCCAGGTGAGGGTGCCCAGGCACCCAAAAATCATGGCAAGGATGGAGACGGGGAAGCCCAGGTGGGATTTGGGGTATCCCTAGGGCAGGACAGGGCGGGGAGAGCATCTCTCCTCCTCGGGGCTGGTCTCTGTTAGGGGTGTCAGAATGACAAGTTACTTTTGGTCTGGCAGACAGGGTGAAAATCCAATATAAATCATTTCTGTTTGGCAGTCATTTAATTATTTTCACTCGGGGTTTTGAGCAAAATAAAAAAAACTACAAAGAATGGCTAGGAGCCATCCTGGGATGCTTTGCTCAGCCTCGGAAATATGTCCTTTCTCTCTGGGGTCATTTTACCCTCCTCCTTCCCTCCCCTCTGCTGATAACTTTAGATTGAGTTTAAAGTAGCAAATGGTTTGGACTTTTCAGGAACAATGAATGTGGTTTGTTAGAAAACACAGATCCAGGGGAAGAGGATTCAAACCTCATTCCCAAGTGATGCCAGACAAAGGGAAGAGCAATAAAACCCCTTTCTATCCACTAATGGCCACAAAGTCATCGCGCACATTCTCCCTCACTGGGAGGGAAGCTCATGCCTGGGAAAGTGGGGATAAAGTGTGGAACGGAGCAAACATTTCCCAGTTTTCCAGAGAAAACATGTGAAGTGTGGCAAATGGCAGGTGTTTCTCCCCAAATTTCCAACTGTATGAGGCACGGGAAAATTGGTGTTTGCAGAGCATCCCTCCAGTACAAAACGGGCAGTGATGAAACCCTGCTAAGAATGAGATTTGGGGAGGCTGGGGGAGACTGGGGGGGACT
>VZTA01023741.1:879796-899864 GCA_013398855.1 Mohoua ochrocephala | reverse complement strand
GGCTGGCAGAAAGCCCACCTGGCTGCAGAGGCTCGGTGAGCACGCTCACAATCAGCTGCTATTTTAATTTGCATCCTGAAGCTGCTTCTGGAAGCCCTCCCCAAGCACTAGGCCAACATCTTGCGCTGATTTTTGCACCACCATTTCCCCTCTCCCACCCTTGCTCAGCCTTCTCCTTTTCCACCCTCTGGCTGGGACCACCAATGCTCTCTCCCACGGGATCCCCCGTGGCCTCATTAGGCAACCCTTTCTCAGTAGGATTCCTGGAAGCCCACGTCCCCCTGGAAGCACGGGAGACCCAGGGGATCCTGCACTACCACAGCTCCAGGGATGTTTGCTGCTCTGTGTCCCTGTGCATTACAGCTCTTCCCTGTATTTACGTGCTTGCACGAAGTGAGGGTGGCCCCGCTCGGGGTGGTTAATTCCTGGGTAATTAGGTAGCCAATATCTGCCACAGTGCCACACAATGCCTGCACCTTGTGGCCACCACCACGCTCAGCTCCTCCCTGTAGGGATGTCCCCACGTCCTGTGCAGCCCAGAGGGGCTGGGTATGAGCACAGAGGCCAAATATGGGACAGAAAATCATGAATTTCTGTGGTCTGAGGGATGCAGCAGGAATTGTGCAGCTGAGGGGGGGAACCTCACAGGCCCTGGGCTGCTTTTGGCTGACACCCCAGCACTTCTGCCTCCTTCCCCGGGGTCAGCCATTAGTGCCATTAGCTCTGTCCCACTCTGCTGCTCTCCCTGACAAATGCTGGCCCAGGGATGGGACATCACTCAGAGGAGATCTTGGCCAGCAGGGATATATCCCTGCTTCAGTGAGATGCTCTTTGGCCTGCTTCCCTCAGCATTTTTCTTCAGCTCAGTTTTGGGGGTTTCTTCCTGCCCCGGGAGCACTTCCCTGAACTCACTTCTTCCCAAACCTCTCTTCCTGGCCCCATTGTGTCACAGAGATCGCCCCACTCCTGTGTGACGGGCTGGAGTTGGTGGCTGTCCACCTTGCCTGTAGTGCCAGATGGGGGTTTCTAACCACATCACTGAACTCTGATGTCCTGCCAGAGTGAGCTGGCCCAGGCAGGATACGTTTTCCACCCCCTGGACTTGTTTGCCCACAAGAAGTGAGGGCAGCTCCAGCTTGCAGTGTGAGCTGAGGGGGGGTACAACCCCCCTCCAGTGCTCAGCTGTGCCTTGTAGCTGGGGTGGGGGGGTCCTTTGACCCTCCAAACCTCCCTGGTCCCGGGTGGATGAGGAGCACACTGGTTTGAGTTCCCACGAGTTCCTACAAGAATACTGAGCCACCTATGGCTTTTTGGGTGCATCTTTGTATTCGCTTCCCGCGGAAAGCTGATTTCTTTGTGCTGCACTCCAAAACAGCTCAAGTACACTTGTAGGAGAGACTGCAGAGAGCTGGCTTTTCTCTCCTGTGAGCTGGAACACGAGTGACATCCTGCATGATGTTTGTGTGAGCTACACCCTGCAGGATACCCTGTAAGCCTCGGGGCCCGGGCTATGGCAGGGTGGGGAGAGCACAGCTAGATTCAGGCTTGCACTAATTTGATCTCGGTTCAGCTTTGAGCTGATTAGGACACACACAGTGCAGTGTTGAATCACTCCAGTGTATGCCTAAATAATAACTATATAGGGCTTTGCGCTGAATGAATTACATGTGTATGAACACGCCCCTTCTGTAAATTCAAACAAGGTCTTGAAACACAACTAGCCATTCATCACCACACAAATCTGCCACTTCAGACTGCTGCTAATGCTGGGATTCCCCTTCTCCGCTGAGCAACAAGCCAACCCTCCAGCTCGTACATGGCTTGGCCCACAGCAGCCAGCTGAGCAGCAGCAGCAAGGAAAAGCTGCAGATAAGCAGGAAGGAAAGAAGGAACCTTGTACAATAAACACAGGGCACATCTGCCCCCTCCCTGCCAGCGGATAGACACGCCACACCAAACACCAGCTCCTGGGAAGTCATCACTTATCCCTGTGTCCTGCTAGACAGCATCTGCCGCAGGCGAGATTACGGATGGCCTGTTAGAAGGGATCGTAGATGGTGAGATCCCATTACAGGTGTCATTTCTTCTGTCAACACGTGGAGAGCTCATGTCTGCAGCTTCTGTTTGGTGATGGTGAGCTCCAGAGAGAGGGAGGCTCCTTGGTGTCAAGCAGGACACGTTTCTGTGGGCTGGAGATAACCCACAGCAGCAGGGAGCGTTTTGGGATCCTGCAGCAAGAAACAGCATTACTCATTTTGGGCAGTCCCTGGAAGAGTCTCCATTTTTGGTACAAACACTATGTATCAGGAACACGGAAATGATTCATGAAGTCTTAAGCTGAGCAAGGCCACTCCACCTTCCCTTCCCCTACTGCACTGAAAGCAATAGAAAACAGATTTTTTTTTCTTTTTTTCATTATCTAGCTGGAAAAGAAAAAACCAAACTGAACAATCCATGCTAGGGTCATGTTCAGCTGTAGGCCCTGAACCTGACTCTTGCACTGCAACCCCAATTTACCCAGGAACCAGCTCACTGCCTGAGAGCACCCAGCAGCCAACAGGGTTTTGCTGGCAGCTGCTGCCTTTGGCTCTCTATATCCCTGCATACTAATATGAAATAAAATGGGATGGTAATTTAATCCTATGCCACTAGAAGCAAAGCATCACACAAGCCTGCTCATCCTCTCCTCTAAGTTTAGCCCAACAGTGTATTAAAAAGCTGCTACTGGATTCTCGCCAGCCCCTACTTAGCTAAACTACCTGACTCTGCAGAATAGCAGAAAATTCTCCATTCTGTGTTATTTCTGATCCTTGGGAGAACGACCCACATCTATCAGGGAACCTGACCCCCCACGGGGCCTGCAGGAAGCCAGTGCAATTTGGAAAAATGTGTGGAGTGACGAAGGCTTTCTTGTGACATTGGGCATGTTTCCTGCTGCCTGGAGCTGGGCTGCTGGAATCTCAGCTCGGAGTTCCTTCCATCCCTCCACTGCAAGCCCATACACAGTAATGAATAAATCTGTCCCTGCTCGCTTATAAATAGTTTATAAAAGGTTCATAAATAATTTCTAGATGTTTTAATGAATAGTTAATCAATTGTTGCTGGGCCCAACAGGTCAGCAGATTGCTTATATCCATCAATTACAACGGCTGCTGATCAGCTTATAAGCATCAGTAGGACACCACCGATGCCTGTGATGGGCTTGTAGCCTCTATAAGGGGTTAACAAATAATTAATAAACGATGCGAGTGCTCTTTTAATTAAAAGCCGTAGAAGGTCGTTGAAAAATGCATTCTTGGAAAGCCATGGGCAACACAGCGAGCAAACATCTGGACCTGGTTTTGTATCCCTGCCTCCGAGGAGCAAAGCTGGCAGAGAGGTGCCAGCCCGGCCCAGCAGGCAACCCGGCTGCCTGAAGAGCAGCAAATTTCCTCCGTTCAAAGCAATCCAGCTGATTCCAGAGAAGCATGGGCTGTTCCTGCTCCCCTCTTTGAGCCTGGAGCCTGCACCAAGGAGCTCGGCCACCTCATCGCCAGCTGCCAGCAGAAGCACCCTCTGTGCTCTGGCTGCCGTGGGTAAGGTGCCGGAAAGGCAGGGCACATGCTTTTGGGATGCTCAGGAAAACAAGACAACTCCCAATTTGTGGGGCTCTGGCCTTGCACCTGCGCTCCTCCCTCCCTGGGGGGTTTGGGGTGAGCTGCTTCTCCCCTGGCCTCAGCATCCCCTCTGCCCTGTAGGGTGGGTGACACACGAAAGCCACACCGAGGAGTTGTGCCCTGGAGCACCACGAGGCAATAACACACTTGTGGTGTTTGGCCTCTTTAGCAGAGGCTCTTTATTATCATTAAGCACTGAATATTTCTGGATGATAAAAGCAATTAAGTGTAAAAAAAGGTAATGATCCATCCCATATTGCGTCCAAAAGATATGAAAATCCCTCATAAAATTATCACCCTAGCACAGAATAGGACCTAAATATCTTTATAATGTAAGACAGAGAACTTTGCTTACAGTCAGACCATTTATAAGGCATTCAATTAGCCACCGGAGGGTTTCTTAGTATTACCCAATTCTCCACAAGCACAGAGGCAATTACAGGAGATTCTAACTTTTTAAATTAAAGACAAAAGACAGGAGAATTTGGATAAAACCTGTTCCCAGGTTCACCCTAGAACATACATGCAGAGGAAAATTCATGCAGATCAGGCTTAATTCACTGCACAATTTAGCTCAGAGTCAGAGTGAGACTCTTCCTACTCCTTTGCTGGAAGATCCTTCTGCATGGGAAGAGCACCAGCACATGATGTACTGTGCTGTGAGCTGGTCCTGAGGATGCCGGGGCAGGGTGCCATCCCTCATCCCACCACATCTGCAATGTCCCCAAGCCCTTCAGCAGGGTCCCAATGCCAGATGCTCTGGGGTATCCACCGTGGGGACCCCCATCCCCCATTCCTGGCCCGTGGGTGCTGGAAGTGGGTGTCTGTGCCTTCAGCCTGTGCTGGCCCAGGGCCACTCAGCCCCTGCACACTCCTCCACGCATCACTGTGCGATGCTGCCATGCCCAGGGACTCATTTAGGTTGGAAATAAGGTGTGTATCTGTAACGGGCAGTTAATGGTGAGGGCAATCAATCACAGCAGCAGATTAGCGAGGGACATGATGGATTTCCTGATTCCGACACCTTTAAATCACAATCAGTTTCTCCTTCCAGAACTGCTCGGGCTGAGCCAGAAGTGATGGGCTCAGTGATGCATCACCCAGTCAAGCCTCCCCACAAACTGGTGCTGTGGTGGGAGCCCCCATCCACATCCACCCCGTCCACATCCACCCCGTCCACATCCACCCCATCCACGTCCACCTGCCACGGGGTACCAGAGCTCTCCCACCCTGGCAGAGGGCAGCAGCAGGAGGAGAAACTCTCCCTGCACTGGGGGCTTTGATCGCTTCCTCCTGATTTATATTTTGAGATCGTTTCAATGGATCAATGTGTCAGGTCTGTCGTGCTGCCAGGAAACACTATTTTCTTTTAATAAGGAGAGAGCAGCAGGTCATTTCGTCTGCTGTACCTGCTCTGCTCCTCCGGTGGGGAGGTAGGGCTGCACCTTTCCAGCACCAGCACCTCTCTTCTCCTTTCAGGGTGGCTGTGGCAGCCCTTTCCCCCTCACCAGGAAGGCAGCAGCATCCCAGCACAGCTCCTTCCCTACGACTTCTGAGGATCCACACCCCCCTACACATTCCTACGAGTGTTTGCTTCTCCAGAGCTGCTCCACACCACCATGGCCTCACACAAGCACCGGTGGCTGCTCCCAAGCATTCGCGCTCCCCACGACAGACGTGTTGTGAGTGGCTTCACCACCAAGGCAACACTCTATAAAGGGATCCAAAGCCATGCCTTTCACTTTGCTTTTGGCTCCCGAGCCTGCGAGCCTGGCTTGGCTCACAGGCAGAGCCTTGTCTCCAGCCACCAGCGCCAGACACTCCACGCTGGCTGCCAGTGCAAGCCAAAATCCTCCTCCCGCAGCCGCACGCCAGCCTGGTGCCTTCCCAGGCAGCAGGACCGCAAGGCTCCTGGCACAACCACGGGGGCCACCAGCCCCACACCCACATCCCAAAGGAGCCGGGCAGGCAGAAGCATCACGGGGAGCAGCTGTGTGAGCCCCAGCATGGCTGTGGTTGTGGGGTGCCCTCAGGGCCCCTCACAGCCAGCTGGCACAGGCCACTGTGAATCACTGCGTGGTTGGGAAGGAACGAGACAGGCTCCTCCTGACGCCACCCTGCTGCTGCACATCCAAACTCTTCCTTCAAAACGAGCCCTGCTGGAGGAGTCTGGGCTGTTCCTAGGACAAAGCGTACGGGGGAAGGAAGCGGCATGGAAAGGTGAAGTGAAAGTTAATAGAGCTGCAGAAACGAACTCCGACACCACACGGGGAGGATGCAGGAAAGCGTAATGCTGGAAAGGACTTTCATTTTTTTTGCTGAAAAGCAAAGCTCTCCACTACTTTTTCCAAAGCACTTGGAAAACCTGAGCATATCGTGGCTCCCTCGGGGCATTCCCTCACAACCTCTGGCATCCTCCACGCTCTCTCTCAGTGGGTGTCGGACAAAGGGCGTGCACACTGGTGAATCCCATGCTGCAGAGCATTTTGATGCCGCTGTTTTGCCAGCGCTGAGATCCCTACAGCGGGGCCAGCTGTGGCCAGTGAGGGAGGCGGGGCTGCAGGCAGCATCCCCTGCCAGCATCCCCAGGGCCTGACCCCCATCAGCATTCCGTTCTACCCAGTTGATCCCAGTCAGCATTAAAGCCATGCTTTGGCATTTCTTAGCTGCTGCTGCCCAGACAAATCACTCTGTGTGTAATATGGCAGGGCTGGGTGCCCGTGCTGCCTTCCCTGTGCTCAGGCAAGGGAGGGAAGGACGGTGAGTGCGCAGAGAGATTCCCCGCTGAGACAGCAAGTTCTGCCTCTTGGGGCACTTACATTCAGCAAAAAAACAGGGGGGGAAAGAGCGTGTTTACAAATACATATATTCATATTATATGTATGTCATTATGCTAAGTCATGGTGAGACAAAGTGGATTGGCTACAGTCTCGACGTGCTAAAATTAGGTTTTATGTAAAATAAGTATTTTCTTCATGTAGGGCATGTTGGTATTAAGATTTATTTTCATCTCGACTTGTATTACTGCTTGGTATGATTGGGCAAAGCCCAGGGCACATGCATATCGTTTCCATTCATAACATCTACATGGATTCATGACCTCGCTAGCGAGCTGAATTGCCTTGCAATCTTTTTTCCACCGCAGAAAGCTTAATAACCGTATAAGTCTTAGAGCAAAAAGAGACCCCTTGCATTTGCTCTGCAAGAAGAGCTCTTGAACGGAGTCGTAGGAGGCAGGGAAAGCATCACACCAACTCCCCAACACTCATTACCCATGTGGGCTCATTTCCACGAGCAGGTCCCATCGTGTCTGTGGGACTAACAGTGGATGCCAGGGCAGTAAATGTTAGCGGAGTGCTGGCATAAGCTCCGGGGCAGCCCCTGACTTTCCCAGGAAAAAAAAACTCCAGTGAGTTTATTTACTTCAACTCTTTAACCAAATGCCTTTGGCAAAGGCACTTTACTGTTATGAAGAAAGCATAAACTGAATGCTTACAAACGTGTGCGTGAGGGCCCCTGCGCTCCTGCAGCGATAGAAATGCTGTTAGCATCAACAGGCAGAAACAGCGAGTTAAATAATGACTTTTATGTCCCCTGGGGCTTTCCTGAGGAACACTCCCTCGCTGTGGCAGGGCTGGGAGCAGTTAGAGCCCGGGGGTGTCTATCGTGGGGATACAGCGTTTATCTCACAGAAACAAAAGGTCCATCGCTAACAGCGGCCAGGAACTAAGGCTGCCCATGGGGAGCGAGGAGAGGAGACAAGAGCAGGGTGGGAAGAAGCACCTGCTTATCTGGAAAGGATGAGAAAACAGGCACAGTTTGGTCTCTGCTGCAGAGGAGCAGGGATGATGGGAAAGGCGCCGTGTGCACCAGGGACGCTGCTGAGAAACAGCCCCCTTCAAGAGACCTCTGCTCATCCTTCAGAGAAAAAACTCCTGACTACAGATGAGAAAGTCACAGTTGGTTTAGTAGGAGGAGGATGTAGGCTTATAGAAGGCTTTTCTCAGACAGGGAGGGAGATCCGTGAAGGACTGGCTAAAGCCCTGGGTTTCTGGGGTCGAGGCTGAGCCGTGACACCCTGATGCAAGCGAGAAGATGAAGAAGATGTATTCACGGAAAGAGCCCGGCCAGGTATTTGGAGGAACTGGGATCACTGGCTCAGCTGAGAGATCAGGTAGTTTTGTAATGAAAGGACCATGTTGAGGGTTTGTTGTACATCTCCCTGAGAGTCATTTTGGAGCCCTGCTGCTGGAGACAGCAATGCTGCTGGGACTGGTAAGAGTTTTGCAAGGGGCTGCTGAGGTGCAGATGCTCAAACCAGTTCTGCTTGGATGTGGCTGGAGCAGGCTTTTTATGTGCCAGTTACTGAACTGACATGAGGAGATGCTGCTTTTGTTGGCTTTTTAAGAAGAAAGAATGTTTTAAAAAAGCCAGCTGTAGAAAATAAGCTTCTCTTGGACGCTTGTGGAGCAATCACCACTGGCTTGAGTATAATTAAACAGAAAGGTATGAAAAACAGGCTGGTAAGTGAGGGCTTCATCTTGAAGAGGAGAAACCAGATGAAGTGATCTCCAGCCTCTTCCACGTGAATACTTTTGTCCCCTTTGGCTTATTCCCCACTTCCCCGAGGAGATGCCAGGACGCAGCACCCAGGGCACCAGAGCTGTGGGCTCTACAACCCCAGAAGCCTTAGCCCACAAACCTGCTATCGCCTGCCATGCCCTCTTCCCCTCATCCCACTGTCCCAGGGCTGGGGGCTCCCTGCAGGACACGGCACCCTTGCCTCCCAGCTCCACTGGAACACATAAGCATTGCTTCATTTTATACACGTGGCTTTTTAAAAACATACGTGGCGTTCCCTCACAAGTGTCAGCATCGACCTTCACAGCTGCCATGGTGATGAGCACCACGGAGAAGCCTATAAATAACATCAGTGTGCCACACACTGGCCCTTTTATAAGCCCCACTCTTTTTGATTTACTTATATGCAAGATATTTCACAGGACAGCCCAATTAAGCGTGACAGACGGCTGATGATGAATTCCCAGTGATGACTTGCAAACACTTTGTTTTAAACCTAATAAAAGGATGCAGAAGACCAGTAGAAGCTCCTGGTGTGATTCTGTATTACCCTACAACCTCTACAGCAACAGGCACTGGAGAATACCCCAGTGGAGCAGACGGGCAGAGCTCACCAGGCCGCACCAAAGTTTAGGAGGGTCCTTTAACTCCCCCACTGCGTGCGTAGGGCGAGCACTCAGGGCAAGGATCCCACGGAGTTTCTAGGATGCTACAAGAACACTGCAGCCTGACTGCACACATTTTGTCTACAGCTCGATCTGAGCAGGTGGCTCTGCTGTCGATGGAATGCAAAAGGGTGCTCGGTCACCCTGTGCTGTTACAGTGGCCATGAATTTTGTGTGAGGCCACTGTGGAACCGAAAGCCCTTGCTCGGGGGTGCTGTGGTGGCATCGGCACCCACTGTGCATCCCAACTCAGTCATTTTGCCTACAGCCAGGCTGCTTATCCAGGCTTCCACCACCTCTTCCGAGACAGGCACTCCTCACCCAGCATCCCCCGAAAGCAACGCTTCACTCGGCAGTTTCCATCTGACACTCTGCCATCCCAGGCAGCGATTTCGGTATTCCAGATAAGCAACACAGATCTAAAACAGAAGACCCGGGGCTTGCAGGGCATGTCTCTCTCAGCCCCTGACAAGTCATGGCTATCCTGGGAAAGCCTCTTTCACTCTCCAGACCTTCTTCCATTTTCTCTCCCAAACAAATAAACAGCCATGATGGACAACCCTCATCCCAGAGCTACTCGAGCCAGATGATTTTCCCAGCTTGATGGCATCTTTCTTATGTTCCCCCTGCACACTCCTATACCCCCAGGTCAGGGGAGAGCATTCCCAGCAGATACAGGTGAAAAAAAAAGGTTGTTCACTGTAGAAATCATTGAAGGTGCTTTCTATGTTGCTCTCTGGGCAGGCAAGTGCCTGGATCCTGCCTGAGCTCTCTGTGAGGCAGGGGCAAGAAAGGCCCCATGGCACATGGGGAAAAATACAGGTTCCTCACTTACAAATAAACACAACAGCATTTTTCCAGCTCTTTTTGGCTGGAGCCCAGAACTGGATTCAGGCCCAAATATCCATTTTTAGATTTTTGATATTGAATGATTTAACAATATTGAGGAAGGCAGGGGCCTCATAAAATCACATTCAGTCACTTGAAAACCCAATTTCCCCACAATTTTTCAAACAGAGCAAGTTTTGATTGGCCGTGGTTTGATGTTGAGTTGACACCTGAACCCAGGTGGCTGGAAGGTTAATGAAGAGCAATGAGTCCCAACAGTCACCTAAACTACCCGAGCTCTGTGATTACTTGGCTTCAGGTTTATAAATTCCTCCCAAATCCACATTAAGGCTGTCAGTTCTCCCCTCCCGTTCAGCATTTTCTCCTTTTATGTCTGCAGCATTTTTCTCTACTCTTTATTCCCTTTTCCCTGCATGGCTTTATTTTGCCTTTGCCCAGGAAATGGAGCGTAATGCAACTTTGCAAAGCTCTTTTGCGACTATAAATTTCCTATACTCCCCCTGCTAGACCTGGTGTGAAGGAGTTCAAAGTAATGCCACTCTCGTGAAATTCCCGTGAATTTGAGGCAAGATCCATGTAGGACTGCAAGGATTCAATGCCAAAGCCTGCTTATAAAGAGGACAGAATTAATTATGAGGTTATTAGCCCCACCATGACCTCCACCCTGAGCGAGGGAGGCACAAGCACTGCCCAAGGTCTAAGGGCACTCACAGTGCTACCTGAGGTGAAAAACTCTGCTGGTTATTAGTTTGGATGAGTTGTGTAGCTGCAGAAAATGTGGGAAGGTCAGAAAAGCCAGGAAATCAAAGGAGGAACCAAAGAAAACACAAGACTGATTTCTGTCAGGGAAATAAGAACTGAACAAACCAGCGATTATATTGCTGTAACTGGCAGAGGGATGGGGAGCAGTGGAAGGAAGAGGCTCCCATTCCCAGGGAGCCCAAGGTGGTTTGCTGCCGTGCTGCACACTGAAAACCAGCAGTCATGCTCCCCGAAATTTAAGAAACATCAGGGGAACTCAAACAAGAGAAAATGAGAAGCTGGATATTTCGCAAAGCAATTAAAAGAAAGCTTCAAAACAAGAGCCAGCAGCTCCACAGGCAAATTAATTATGTGGAAGCTACCCGGGAAAAGGATGTGTAGCACCCCTGGTGAGCGGTACCAGCAGACTGAGGAGCCGAACTGCACAGGGCAAGGGGAGGTGCTGCTCAGCAGAGCCACGACGCAGCAGGTTCTCCTGGTAAAAAACAGGGAAGCTGTTGCCAGCCAGGACCTTGCTCGCAGAGGCAAACTTCAGCAGGAGCTTAAAATCCAGTTCTAGAAGAGAATCGCAAGGTTACAGTCCACAGCTTGGACATCTACAGGAATTTCCTTTGCTTTTTAAATGCAGGCATGCAAGTCCACAAGGGTCAGGCTGTCCTACCTTTAATAACTCAAGAACTCAGGACCTTTAATAACAAAGCTGATTTCAGACTACAGTTTAACCTCACCGTGTAAATGATGGGCAAGGGCAAGGCGTGGCTATAAAAAAGCAAACCTGCATCTCCCGGCTCTGCTGCTGCTGCAGAGATGAACCCACAGGGAACAGAAAAGTCATCCCAGGGCAGCAGCAGCAGCAGCTGGAGCTATTTGCTAATTGCTGAGGACAACCAGGGACCTGCCATTTGCTCGCTGCCTTGCTGTGTCTGGTGTGTGGGAAGGGTGAGGGCACGCTCGCGCTCCGCCTGGTTTGCAAACAGCACAGGGGGAAAAGTTCAGCTGGAATGCTTCAGCTGGAAAAAAAGCAGCTACACGTGAGGATTAGTAACCCAGCTTTCTTCGTAACTGGAGCTACTAGCGAGACTCCAGAGATGTGCTCGCCTAAGCAGGTAAGGCTATGAGCCATTTAATGGGGCTGGCCCAAAAGCAACTCCCCGGGGCCTGTACCAGGCTGGGGAGTGAGCAAGGCCAGAGTGCCGCCAGCACACACAGCCCCTGCTCCCAGCCATTCCAGCAGGGTGTAAACACCAGGAATGTGGCATGGCCTGAAAACACGTCTGTGTCCCCATCTACTTGTGCAACAGTGGTGGGGTTTGGAGAGGCTTCTTTCATTGGGGGGGCCATAGTGTTTCTCTGACCCTTCTAGCCCTGAGACAGTGAGAAGTCCGGATGTTTCCAAGGTGCTCGTCTGTTTGTTCACTCCAGCCTCGCAACCTGAGGAGCCCACATGGTCCCAGGGAAGCCGAGGATTTGTTCCCTCCCTGGGTGCAAGGACCTGGATCCGCATCCAGATGCTTCCTCTGGGAGAAGGAAAAGGTGTGATGGGCTCACGTGAAGCATCAAAGATTTCCTTACGTATCCTAAACATCAAATCCACGTTCAAAGCGGGCTCTCTGTGGATGCTCTGCACAGCTGGACTCTCACATGGGTTTGTCTGCAGAGCTGTCACAGTCTGAGCCTCTGCTTTGCAGCCAGATTTTTGTATTCTGTGCTGATTTCCCAAGGGTCTTCATTTGGGCTTATCATCCCCACAGGGATCAATAGGACTGCAGCTGCTGTCCTAGCATCTGCAGCCAGCTTTGCTGAGCAGCAGTGTGGCCTGCCGGATAAAGCAGGGGCTGGGAGCCAGGAGCACTGAAAGCCAGCCCAGCTCTGCCAGGAGCCCCCGCCGAGAGCTCAGTCAAGCTGATCAGTGTCCTCAGAGACATCCAAGGCATGTCCCAGCCGGGCACTGACACCGGTGACCTCGTGTCCGCCTGATCATCAGGGAGAGCGCTGAGGAGCCCCGTGGGTCCAGCAGGCAGAGGAGAGCAGGCAGTGCTCCACTCCCTCCTCATCCCACCCCGGCCCTTCCCTGGGCTCTGACCTGTGAATCTGGATGCTGGAAGTCTACAGCATCCGTGGCCAGGATCAAGTGAGAGGGATGTAATTAAAATAGCCAGTGTAGGCCTACATTGTGGCAACGGGCAGGTGGCTGGAGATATCTCCTCTGCCCCAGCTCCACAGTTTGGGACACGCCTGGGAAGGAGTCCTTCTGCAGAGAAGCCTGGTGGCTGCAGAGCCAAGCACTGCTCGCTAGCAGAGCCTTTCCAATCTCCCTGAGTGCTTCCGGCCTTTGCCAACCTCTTCTTGGAATCACAATTCCATGGAATTACAGGTCCCACATCAGGCTGGAACAGCCATCCCAGAGACCAGCAGCCATCTAAGATGATGCGGACCCGTAACTCTGGGTTAAAATCTTGCTTAGCATCAGCTGCATTCCTTTGTGTGGTGATCCTGTGATCCACAGCTGGTGCACACTTTGTGTTTCACCACCACCTTCTAAACATCTCTATTAATGCCGACCTCTCCTCCTTCACTCCTTGCTTCACAGTCACTGTGCTCGGATGTGCAGTACAGGCATTGCCCAGCACAGGGATTCAAGCCCGATTAGCAGCAACAAAAGCTCTGTTCATACAACCAGATAATGATGCCATCCTAGCCCCTTCAAAGTGGAGGAGCCAGACCCACAGGAAAGCACCCCTGTCCCCCTGATCACTGCACAGAGCCACAAGCTCAACAACACCACCTGTGGTGCCACTGGAGCCGGACCCACCGGCACATTTCCCTGCTACCATGCTCCTTCAGCTGTAATAACGCTCCAGTGGAAAAATTATGGACGCACTTTTCCAGGTGCCTCTGTTTGCAGTGATGGATTCTGCATCTGGTTATTAACCTCTTGCAAAAGCTCGGTGTTATCTTGCATGGAAGTAATATTAAGTTAAACAGCTGTTGATAACTTATCTCCCATTATCCACGACTTCATTCAAGGTCAATATTTACTCACATCCCAGAAGCACTGCTGTATTCCCAATGGCACTGTTTATGGAGTCCAATGAGAGCAATTTTTAGTGGGTCTTAGGTACTTAGAGGGCCATGTTACCCAAGTGCCTCCTAATCCTGAATGTGAGACACAAGAAAACTCGTCAGGGGCACAAGGCCTGGACACGGTGCACGATCTGCAGGGGAAACCTCATCTGGAGGAGGAAACCTAACTGGGGGAGGAAACCCAGCTTGGGGAGCATCCCCTGCAGACACACAGGCGCTGACCCAAACTTCCCACCTCCTGCATCCTGCACCAACCACTTGCCATGCTGCTGTTTCTCATCCTTCCTCCCTCAGAAGGCAGGTCAGCCATGGGCTACCAAGTCCCAAAAGGTCCCAACCATCAGTGTCACCCTTTCCTTTCCCTTTTTCATCCTCTAATTCAACCAAGGGATCAGAAGAGACATCCCCTGCCACTTCACTCCATCATCCAGACTAGTGTAGGCAGGTTACTCTTAGCTGAAAGAAATAATTCTCTGGGCTTTCACTGTGGACACTGTCAGGAGTGTGTCAGTGGTTTGCTTCGAGGTATTTTTTCCAGGGAGTCCATTCTCTTCTTTATTACATTTGCTGATGCTATAACAGTGTGGCAAAGCCTCAGGCAGACTTAGACCCTGCTGTGCTGGACGTGGCAGAAGCAACGATCAGAGAGCAGAATTTGCATCCAAAAAAATAAGATCTCCGCAGTATAACTTCTCCCACCACTATCAAAAGGACTGGGATGGAGACTCGGCATTCTGGGATGAGTTCCCAGGCACTTCCCATCTGCACAGGCACTACCATGCATACAGCAGAGCTCCTGCTGTCCCTGCCTCAAGTTATCAGGTGTGAAGGCAGTTTCCCAGGGAGCTGCACAGACCGGGCTCCGCTCACGACCTCTGCTCTCCTCCACACCACCACCGGTCCACATTGCAACGAGAAATTAGACCTTGGCGACCACTGGGCTGTTTTATGATGCCACTGGAGTTGGTGGAGTCAGCAGAGCTGAGCCCCTGATCTGAAGCAAGTGGCAGCCCTTGGAATGGCCAAGGACTGGCCAGAGACCACAGTTAATGCTAAGTCTAAGCTGCAAGTGGCAGGTACACTTTAAGTGTGTCCCCTGACTCAGTACCCAGCTGTGGTGAGTTTATAGCCTTTGATATTGTTACATTAATCATAAGGAATCTCCCAGTCCTTGGAAACACAGCGACAAGCTCTCCGGGGCTGGTTTCAGTGGTTTTATTCCTCCGTAATAGCCCTCTCCCTCATTTATAGCTATGTCTAGACACATAGTGAGGAAGGTGCTATAAACACTTGATGGAAAAACCCTGTCTACCTCCTAATTCCTGCATTTCACATCCCGACCGTGCACTGAGTACATGGTTGTAAGGTCTGTGCTCACACACCTTTCCGTGCCACCAGCCCTGTGCCATAGCAGCTTTGCTGTCCCTGGCACGGGAACACAGCCCGGAGGGTTCCCAGGGGCACGAGGCCGTTTGCTCAAGTCGAGAAAATGGCCAGGTGGGAAGGAAAGAAGGAAGAGGCACTGCAAATCCCCTTGGGAAGATGCAGTAGGAGCAGCACTGCTCCTCGTGGCATTTCTCGGCACTGCCCTTCCGAGCACACTCTGACCAGGCAGGACAGTGGGAAGAGGAAGAAATCAAACTCACACATAAACAAGAGGAGAGAGAGCATGTATTTATTCCTTTTTTGGGGATGCTAATTCATTATTAATCAAAACCAAGGAAATTAACATAATGGGATGAAATCCTGTAATGTTCAAGGCCTCTATGAAAGTCAAAAAAGCATTGACTAAGTTTAAATACTGTGTTTAATGCACCTCTAATTCCAGTGGCACTGCTCCAGTTATACCTTGTACAGAGGGACTCTGACTGCCTATTTCACATCTCCCCAGGGCACTTGAAATAACCGAGGCCTCTGAGGAGGGTGAGAGTGGTCAGGGTGAATATATGCTGAACCCAACATCAGTGAGACAGGGCACATCACAGGGGAGGAGAATTCAATCACAGCCCCATGGAAGATGATGATGATGCTGACCAGGACCAAGCACACAAGAGAAGGGGCTTGGGAAGGGGCTGATTAGCAGCATCACACCTCAGCCATGGAATCAAAGAATCACAGACTCATTTAGACTGGAAAAAGCTGCCAAGATTGTAGAGTCCAACCACTAACCTAGCACTGCCAAATTCACCACTAAATGATGTCCCCAAGTGCCACATCTACACATCTTTTAAATCCCTCCAGGATGGTGACTTAACCACTTCCCTGGGCAGCGTGTTCCAGTGCTTGAGGATCCTTTCCATGAAGAAGTTTTCTCTAATATCCAACCCAAACCTCCCCTGGCGAACCTTGAGGCCATTTCCTCTTGCCTTGTCACTTATTACCTGGAAGAACAGGGCAACTCCCACCTTTTTACACCCTCTTTTCAGGTGGTTGTAGAGAGCTGTAAGGTCCCTCCTGAGCCTCCCTTTCTCAGCCTGAGCCCCCCAACTCCCTCAGCTGCTCCTCATCAGACTTGTGCTCCAGACCCTTCACCAGCTTTGCTGCCCTTCTCTGGACTTGCTCCAGCCCCTCAATGTCCTTCCTCAAGTGAGTGGCCTAAAAATGAATCCAGACAAAGTGGAGAGGCAGTCAGGGACCGATGGTCAGTGAGCCAGTGACCTGCCTGAGGTGACTCTGCTGCCAGCAAAGGTGATGATGCCTGTTGTTGTTGATTATTTTTCAGCTCTTGTGTGCATTCATGCACTGCACAGCACTTGGAGCTTTCAAGATGAAAGGTACTTTCACCAGCAATTCAGTGGCTTGTTTCCTATTATAGGTCTGGTTTTGACACTCCCCCACCCTCTTATCTAACTTTCTCTACAAAGCTCTTCTCACTTTTTCATCTCTCTTCTGTGGTCCCTAGCCAGGGAAAAAAACAAAACAAGAAAAACAATACCAAAACCGTATTTATTTCCTTTTTGGAAAGCTTGAGCTTAGTCAGACACAGTGATCTGGAGACGGGAGACTTTCATAAAGGTGATTCTATAACAAAGAAATATGCACACTTTGCTGTATACTCCTCTCTTCAGAATGGCTTGGTACTTAAGGAAAAAAGGCCTTTGTTTTTTCTTTTTTTGTTTTGAACGAGCCTAGTGAATGTTTTAATTAAGTTGGATAGAAATTTTCACAGTTACTTGATGTGAAAATGCGAGCCTATAAGAGTCGCCTTTGATGCTTGAGTTATGTTTTAAACACTTGATGAGTCCTGCAGAACTGTTAATCCTTTTAGCATAGCTAATAGCTATTGCTGGAGTGCTCCTGAAATCCTGTTTTGTTTGTGTCTTCTGGGCTGGAGGCTCCCTCCGGAATGGCAGCAGTCCACCCCGGAGCTGTTTGCAGGAGCCTCCCACAGCACCGAGGACACCTGAAGACCCCAGGGCTGGTGGATCTTTGATGGGAGCCACGGGAGTCTTCTCACACATACAACAGGGTGATGCAGGGCAGCTCCAGCATCCACTTGCAGGAATGCATAAAACCCGGTGGCGTTCCAGAGTTGTGCCGGGGGGAGGTCAGAGGAATTTGTGAGCTCTCTTCCTCCCTTCTGGATGGGTCACCTGTGTGAAGTGGTGCAGCAGGAGCTGAGGAATGGTGCCCCGACCCTGCACTCAATAGTGGAGCACACACCGCAGTCTGTGCGTGCCATCCCCTGCTGTGTTCAGTGCTGCTACCTTAAAATGAGACTTTTCATTATCAAATATTTTGAGTTCAGCTCTCTCCAGATTTGGCAAGCCACCCCACACCTTGTAAACAGGCTTTCCTCTGCTCTCTAGCTCTGGATTTGCTTGAAGAATAGGTAGCAAACTGACTTTGGGGAAATGCAAATGCCTTCCACAAAGGATGCTGCAGGGAGAGATGAAAGCCAACTCCATTTGCATTAGTTCTGTAACTGGATGTTTTCCCTCTCCCGTTCAGACTGTAGTTCACACACACACACACATTTTTGCCACTAAGCTATTTGTTGTCAGCTGCTCCTCCCAGGAGTTTTGAAGAAATCCCCGTTTACACACAAAGCTACTTGTCAGGGCACCGGCAGCAAGCTGCACAGGTAAAAGGAGCACCCCGAGAGCTGGGATTCAGCAGAGCCCTGCCGTGGCCTTTTGGGCCAGTGCCACCTTGCTCTGTACCCCTGTGCACAAAGGAGGACACCCTGAGCCTGCAGCAGGACCCGCAGGACCCTCCTGCCACCGGCCCTGGGCAGCATTACTGTCAGAATAGTGACAAAACCGGCAGGTTGATGAGCTCCAACCCCGGGCACAGGCTGTGCTTTTAGGTGTCCCATAGCAAACCAGCAATCTCTCGGTTTGTTAAAGCACGAGAGCAGATGCAGGAAAGCACTCTCTCTCTCTCTGGATCCATGTGCTAAATAACAGAATAAGCAGGGCTGTCCCCCAGGTCGGTGTGTGTACACAGCGCTCCTGGGGATGGATATTCATCCCGCCGCTGCTGCTGCCTCTCCACGGCGAGGGCCCAGAACCTCCGCTGGGTTTTCTCTGAAGAGCTCCCTGGAGCGCCTGCAGCACACAGCGAGGCACCCAGAGCTGGATGAGGACACAGGGAAGCAGCATTGGGGACTCGGCGCCAGACTAGAGCTCCAGCTCAGACGCCGTGCCAAGCCATGCTCGCTTCCCTCAGCGCATCGCTCTGAGACCCTCCTCTACCATTTGCACGGCTTTTTGTACATATTTCCCTCATTATTTTTTAAAGGGAGCAGGGGATACCTCTCTGGCAGCAACCAGAGGAGTTTAAGAACAGTTATGCTCAGGCAGCCTTTGAAGCCACTGAGGGAAACGGGATGGGGCTGGAGATCCTAGTACCGCTAGCATCCTAACCAGAGGCGTTTCTGGCTAAAACAGGCAGCCAAACAACTGTTTTCATTCTGACAGCAAGAGCTTTGCATTGGGAAACAGATAAAAACCCAGGGAAACCGATAAAAACCCGGTTTATATTCAGCCCCATCTACTGCTGGTTGCGGCAAAACCCACAGAGAGCCCTAAAACTGCAGAATCTGTGCTTATTTCACCTTATGTCGGTGACGCTCAGGAGAAGGGGATTTCTGGAGGAGGATTTTTGCACGCAGTGATCAGACTCTTGTACTCACATCCATTCTTGCAGATAAACCCAGGGCACCCTTTGCCACACAACAGGCACCTGGGGGAAGCCCAGTGCCACCTGTGATCTGTGGCCACAGGGTGGGCATCCCGCAGACGGGATGCAGCCCGACTCAGCATCAGCACTGGCAGACCGAGGAGCCGCGCAGGACCCGTGGGGCACAGCAAGCTTGGGAGATGTGGAGGGGATCGTACTGGGACTGTGGGCATTACTGTGGGCCCACGTGAAGGTGGCTCGCAGCTGGAGGCATCCAAATTCCTGGCATAAACCACCACGGGACACCTAAACCCTCCTGCCAGCTGCCCGGCTGCCCAACGCGAAGTGTGACGGCAGCACAGCCAGAGCGAGGACTCCAGATCTGACATCTCTCCAGAGCAGCAGCGCAGGACCGGGCTCCCCAGGCGATGCGCTGGGCTGAGCACACCTTCCCTTCCGCAGGGCAGAGCCACAGATCGATACCCCACGCCCATGGGAAGTCACAGCTCAGCCGCACAGCCCGTCTGCACGACCGACGGTGACAGTCTGCCACCGTGCAGGGAAAAGAGGGAAGAGGCTGCAAACAGGGATCTTCCACGCACAGGGAAGCACCCCGGTAAAATCCACACCCGATAGCACCGGCAAGGCAGGACCCCCAGCAGTACCCGCGTCCCCCGGTGCACATCAGGGCTGCAGGCGGGCAGCGCCTCTGCTACCGGGGTAGGAGAGGGAAAGTCCCGCTCAGAACACGTTCGGCACTCTCAGGGAATCCTGACCCCCTCCTCATGTTCCTGGCTGTGCCACCTCTCCCCTGGGCTATGTCCCCTCTCCCACACTCGCTTTCTGAGGTCGACTGCAAAGGGGACGTGTTCCCAAGGCGGAAACGGGAGCATCCCGAGCCTCCCACCACTTAGCCCTTCCAGGAGGCTGGAAGGAGTCCGCGTTCCCTGCGGAGAACCGAGCTCCAACACGGTGCTCATCCTCCAGCCAAGGCCTAGCGGGGAGCATCCCCGGGAGCGGGACGGACCCCGCGGGGCGAGACACCCGCACCCTAAGCAGCAGCAAGCTCCGGGCATGCCCTTCGGGGCTCCCCCGTCCCACGGCTCCCTCCCGGGGCTCCCACCCCGAGGCCGGGTTCCGCGAAGCCAAGTTTGGTCCGAGAGCAACAGAAGCTTCTCCCGCACCAGCCCGAGCAGCCGGCTCCGCTCTTCCCCCACCCCTGGCCTCATCCCCCCGGCTCCTCGCCACTGCGGCCGGTCCCGAGCGGGACCCCGGGCCTCGCCGCTGTTCCGCCGGGGGGCTCGGCGGGTGCGGGCGCAGCGGGGAGCGGAGGGGAGGACGAGCAGC
>VZTA01023741.1:867852-879174 GCA_013398855.1 Mohoua ochrocephala | reverse complement strand
CAGCACCCGAGCGCAGCCCCGTCCCCCCGGGACCCCGATGCCGGGAGCCCGGGGTTCCTCCGCCGCCATCCTGCAGCCGGGGTCCCCCATCCCCGCTCTTGGCACCCGGGAGCAACCGGTTCTCCGGGATCCCGTCCCTTTGTCGCTGGGTCAGGGGCTTGCCCAAGACCTCGGGACAGCCGAACCCATCCCTGGGACCGAAGAGGGGCATCAGAATCCAGACCCCTTGCCTCCTTCCTCCCGCCTCCATCCCTGGGGGCTGCGGTCGGTCCCTGAGCCCCGGAGTCCTCAGCGCCGACCTCTGGAGCTGATGCCGCTGCCAGAGCCCCGGACTCGCTGTCACTGCCCTGGGGAGCCGTCAGCCCCAGAGCCCAGGACACTGGACGTCTCCTGGCTGTGCCCCGGGTGTGGCTCAGCAGCTCTAAGGGCGAATGGGAAGGGGGCTGCCCAGACTTTCCCCGCACCGCACAGCCTGCCCCACATCCCCCATGGCAGAGGTCCCACAGCATCCCACGGGTAGCCCAAGTCAGGCTCATGCCCTCTCTCAGTATCCATTTTGCAGTGCCCCTCTTGCCACAGCTCTGAACTTCCTACCTCTCCCAGCCCTGCCCAGGCGCAGGTACGATGCTTCACCGGGAGCATTGCTGCAGCAGCTCCAACTCCAGCGGCACTGAAACCACCCTGTCATAGGTGGGCTTTGCGTGTGGGTGACGGGGATGGGAACTGATGCTGCAGGAAATCTCTTAACTCCACAGATTTGGGCTTTTGGCAGCACTGGCTGAAGAGTGGTGAGCCCTGTCCTGGGGTGCAGAACCAGTGATCCAGGAGAATTGACTCCTCGGTTAGCCCTGCTCATCACCGAGGATGTACAGCACTGAAAAGTGAGGAGCAGAGGGAGGCCAGCCTGAGCCCTGCTCGCACCCTCTCAGCCACAGGCTGAGGGCGCTTCACTGAGAGGGACGCACTTCACCTTCGCACCTTACAAAGGGAAGCACTGTCCCTTCATGGCAGCAATGGGGGACCCTTCTGGGATGCAGAATTGTCCGGCCCAGAGGCTCCCACTCCTCCAAAGCTGCAGCTGCCCCTGTCATGGCTGACTGCCCCAGCTCCCTGATGTGGCTGCAGTGCTGGGATGCCAACTACTGGGATGCGCTGGGATGCTAGCTGTGGGAGAATTAGCAAACCCAGAGAAACCAAGCACTTCTGGAGGTAAAGCCTGGAGGCTGCTCTGCACCAGGTCACCATGCAGAAGGTGAGTGTCTTCACAGCCTCTTGCCTGTAGCCAAAGCTGCCCCAAATGAACCAACCCTATGGAGTTATGGATGGGACTTCGTGAGACGGGAGCCCTCCCAGGCAGCGGGACGAAAGCAGATTAAGGCTGCAAGTGTATTTAGATGAATATGAGCTTAATCCACTAACCAGATCAATCAAAGCTGCAAGTGATGCTTTTCCCCTGGAGTGCCTTGCTGTTCCTGTGCCTGTTCACTGCAGGAAAAGAAGCTCTGCCTGGCACGTACAGCAGCTGCCCTCCTACATCTGGACTTGCTTTATCTGTGCAAGCCAGCCACAACCCTAATTTCCAACCACATTAACAAGCACTACTGTAGATTGCCATGAGGGACCTGTGTCCATGCCAAATATGAGGCAGGCAGGCCTCACTTCTGAGTTGGAGCACCAGCATGGTTGGAATGGGAAGTCTTGCAAAGCAGGGCAATTTGGAGATATCTCTGTGCGGTTCTGGTCACTTATCACACTTAGGCTGAATTATGCTTCACTTACACAAACTCTAATGATGTTACTCCAGCGAGGCAAAGCCAGCTCTTATGCTAATTTGACTATTTGTTAGTCTAATAACTCTTACTTCCATTTACTGTGCAGCTTAATATTGTCAACACTCCTTAATTTTGGTGGGAGAGTGCTTTTATGGTGAATTATAACAGTAGAGGTTAAATTGCACAAATGCAACTTCCCAACAGGTCCATAACTGTGAAGTTTATAGCTGAAGAGATTTGTACGCCACCACACCTGACCTTATGCACGCCACTGGTTACTTCTGCATCAGGCCTTGTGTTTGACTTGGCCGTATCTACTAATTTATTCAACGAGGGACATGTCAAGCGATTGCTCGTGAGCCCTGCTGAACCCCCCGAGACCGTGTCTCTCCACGCCCTTTGCCCACAGGTCTGCTCTGCCTCACCTCCCAAGTGTGCTGAGTGACAGGAGACTTCACAGAGCAGGCAGCACACAGGGCATGAGCTCGGAGAGTGTAACTGTGAGTCACAGCTCTGGGTCATCTGAGCCAGTACAGAACAAGGTTTATGGATCTTAAGGGTCCCTGTTTGGAAACACACATCAGTTGGTTGTCTGTGTCATAAATCTCCCCATTTATCCCGCTCGAGCTGGATGAATAATTGGAGAGAGGTTTGTGGCTAATTGATTTGCTGATCAGTGGAAAGAAGTCATGAATAATTTATTTGATGAATATTCCTCAGCCATCCGTAAAGCTGGTCAGTTACTGAAAATAATTACTTGCAAACACTCAATTTTTCAGCCAATGGCTTTGTTCATTTGCAAGAGCACCTCACACTTGTTGCCCTCCAGAGTGGGTCCCCACGGATTTCTTCTGGGCTCTGTGCAGACAGTGGCTGTTCTTCAAAACAATCTGAGGACTTCACCATGGCTGTTCTGTCCATCCACTACTTCGTAGCTCACATTGCAAAGCTCCCTTTTCCTCCCCGTGTCCTTGCAGGTACCAGTCCTCCAGAGTTCACAGAACCTTCGAAGTGGGATTCCGCTAACACCCTCCACTTGGGAGCAGGACGTTGAGCAGTCTTGCCGTGGAAGGAGAAGATGCAGATATCTGTGATGCCATCAGCTCCTGGCTCTTTCTGCATGGCACTTTTGCTGTGTTGGATTAGTCCCATACAAACCACCTGTGAAGCCAGCCTTTGGAGCAGAGATGCTGCCTCTCACCCACACGGCCGGGCCATCTAAGGGATGGAGCAAAGGGTTGGGACAAGCACAGCAGAGGAGGAATATCCTACACCAGCCAAGCCCTAATGCCTTTTTTTAAGCATAAACCCTTAAGCAGGCCACATAAGCGTGTCATTTTTCCTGTATCTGCGCGAGTCCTGGTCCTCCCTTGGCGGGCATCCTTGCGGCATCTGGCACAGCAATCAGGCAAGACCTGCATGGCTGCTTCTTCTGAGTTCTAAAAAAAAAAAGGAGGAAAAAAGAGACTCTTTGGTTTCTCTAAAATTGCTGTTTATTTGCCAGTTCTTGCATGTTAAGATTTCTGAGAAAACAAACAATCTCCAGAGGCTTCTTGATGTTATTTGCCTTCTAGCAGAAATCCTATCAGCTTCTCCTGTGGTTCTCAGATCTGGCGGGGGCAGCTCCCCTCCCTCCTCTTTTTTCACCCCTAAGCAACACGCAGACACCCTCCCCACTGAATTAGCATCATCTTTCCCCTGCAATATCATCTCGGAGTGACTTCCTTGGCTCACAGTTGCAAATTTGTTCTCTCCCGTGCTGGGGATTCCGAGCAGCAGGAGTCGGGAGCTGCCTGGAGTGTGTGCAATCCTGTGCCAGGCTGCACTTGTTTGGGAATGAGAATCTCCTCTTCCCGTTGAACCGGGGATGATTCGGAAACCCCTACAGAAGTCCTGCTGTGTTGAAGTTTAATGGGAATAGGACACTTGAGAGCACACGAGCTGTCCCCGATCAGGCGAGGAGAGCCCCCTCCCTGTGGGAAACCCATGAGTTTGTGCCAGCATCCGCAAGCCTTGTGTGGTTTGGGGGAGTGATTTTTGTGGGAACTCAGCAGCTGCCCAGCCTCGAGCAGGGCTGGTGAATGGCCTGGAAGCTGAGCTGGCACTGCTGCGGGAGCCTCGAAGGGCTGCTGCTGCTGCGAGCTGTGCCCGCCCGCTCGGCAGGAAGTTCACAGCCCGGGACCGAGGGGCTAATTTCATTATGCAATGTTTGTAGCCAGAGTCAGGACTTTAATTATGTCTTTCCTCTCCTTGCTGGCTCTCAGCAAAGTCACGTCGGCTCTGCTCTGTGCGATGCTCAGCCATGCCTGTGAGAAAGTGGGATTGTTGCGCAGCGGGGAGGTGGGGACGAAGGCTGCATGTCCAAGGGTTTGCAGCTGGAGTCTCCGCTTCGGGAGCTTACCCCGGTCACTGATCGCTGACGCCGGGCTGGGAATTTGCATGTGGTCCTTATGACCCAGAGAGGGGGGATGTGCGCAGCCCTCTGGCTCTGGGACCGCAGTTTCCTCTCGGAGCATCCCACGTGCTGGGCTGCAGCGGCTCTGTCGCTGTGTGCAGCCCACAAGGGTCGGGATGCAGCCCGGGACTCATCCCCACTCACAGCGGGTGCCAGGGGACCAGCCAACACCCCTTCTCCTTCCTTCTCTCGGGGCTGTCCTCCCCCAGGACACTTGTTGCTTCCAGGGATGGCCAACCCTGGCTGCTGGGGAGGGGGGCTGCCGGGGCTTCTCCGCCACCTGGATTTACGGGGCTTTAATGTATTCCTCCCTTCCCCTTGCAGCAGATGCTCCGTGTAAATCAGCGCCGCGGATGAGCCGCGTCGTTCTGCACCAGCTGGGACTTTTGGCCCTGGAAGACTTTGCTGTGGCCTCCCATAAATACACCGAGACATCAACCCAGGCTGAGCAGGGAGGGCTGTAGCTGCCTGCCAGCACACCCCACCCACCCGGAGAGCATCCTGCAGCCTGTGCCGGGGTTGGGCGAGCCGGGTGGTCCCCAGGGCAACGGAGAGGAGCTGTCTTGTGTGCGTGCATCCTTGCTGGGGGCAAAAGGGCTCTGAGAGAGATGTCCTGGATGCCCACCCTGCCTTGTCGCCTTTATCTTTGCAGCGCTTTGGAGAGAGCTTGCCTGGAAGCAAAGCACTGATGCGTGGGTATTTTTCACCTTCAGATTTGCTGTTGAGCTTGTTTAGGTGGAGGATGGGCTTAATGGTCCAGGCTTAGCAGAAAGAAAGGGGAAAGTTTGCTCAAGACAACCTAATTGATCTTAATGAGACAGGAAGGGCTTTGTGCTGCAAACACCAGTGTTTGTTTTGTGAGTTTAATGCATTTTCTGGCTGGGTTTGATTACTCTGGGGAAGTCCTCTGGCCTAATAAACGGAGCCATAGGGAATTAGAACTGATAATTTCAGTTGCTGCTCTCAGCCCAAAACAGCTCAGCCTTCCAGGGGGGAAACAGAACTGGGGAAAAGGTAATTGGTATGGATTCAATTAGCTCCCAATTACCAGCCAGCTTTGGCTCTGGTGGGTGAGCAGCAGCCAGGGCTGGGTGCCCAGGGACAGGGCACATCGAGTGGTGTCCTCCAGCGGGGTGACACCGAGCCCACATGGGCACCCAGTAGCGGAGCTGGTGCTCTCAAAGAGCCAGGAAACTGTGGAAAGCTTTGTGGATTTGCTGCTAATGATGAAAATTGTTGTTGTCAGAGGGAAAATTCTTTTTCAGACCCTGGGCATTTGGATCGTGACTTTCCTAGAAAATGGTGTAATTTCTGCTTTCCTCTACACTGAAGAATGGAGCCACAATGTGGTTTTGTGCTTTTTATTGGTATCTCCTTAAATGGAAGGGGAAGAAATGACTTTGAATCTCACAGCTGCTGCTGAAAAGGTGGTTCTCTGGAGAGCAATGTTTCCACTGAGAGATTTCTTCATGCCTGTTAACAGCTGCCTGTCCCCATGGGTTTCCTGGGGGGCCACTATATCCAAACCTGTCCCAAGCCAGGACTGGGACCAGGAGGGTGCTGAGCTCATGCTAGTGGTGCACCTTGCTGCTGCGGCCGTGGCTGAGAAACATCTCTGGAGATGCCAAGACCTGGCACATCTCGGGGAAATGAGGGCAAGAACAGGGCCGTGCCATTCCTGGTACCGGTCACTTCACCCTGGCTGAAGAACTCCACGCTCATCCCACTGGGCATGGCTGGCATCGGTAGGCAAGGACAGACCCTGCAAGTGAGGGGCAGGCAAGGCGAGACAAGGGAGGAACTGGAAAGGCAAGATAGGGGTGGGATAGGGGAGTCAAAGCACAGCAAGGAGGGGGTAGGCAAGGCAAAGCCAGGCAAGGCAAGGGAGGAATTGATAAGGCAAGGTAGTGGAGGGGTAGGCAAGGAATGGTGCTGGGGGAAGGCAGGCACAGCTCCCACAGCGTCCCTCCAGCCACTGGAGTCAAGTGATGCCTTCTTATGGCAAGGGAAGGAGTTGGTGGAAACGCAGCAGCTTCTTAGTGCTTCCCTTCTACACAAGCAAAACACGGAGACAAATCACTGCAAGCTCTCCTTGCTTCCAGCAGTAGGAAGGAAAAGAAAATGATCATTTGTCTTCTTTCTTCCCTTTCTTTCTTCTGTTTTTTACCTTTGCAAACAGAACTCACTTAAAAGGGTCTCCGTTCCTGGAACTCTTTCCCCCTGCTCCAAATCCATCCCTGAGGGATGCAGCGTGTGGCCAGTACACAGCTCTGCACAGATGTAGGGACAAGGCAAAGCCACCTCCCCACTGTCCCCAGCCTGTCCTCGCTGCTCAGCCACCTGGCAGAGACATGCCAGCACCCCAGGGACAGGGAGAGTCCCGGGGCCAGGGGCTGAGCAGCGCCGAGGGGCTGAGTCACGGGGACGCCATGCCTCCGCATCCCAGGGAACGTCATGGGAAGAGCAGAGAGGGAGAGGAAGATTATTTATAGCTGCGAGAGCAATTATACGGAGCTGGTGTAGAGGAGCTGGCAGGCTGCTGGCTGTGCAGGCACAGCCACGGAGCAGCGGGATGGGGGGGCTGGGAGCTCACGGTGGGGTGGAGGGCAGGGCTGTTCCTGACGGGTCATGCTCGACCACCCGGCTGGCCGCACTCCGTAGGAAAAACAGGAATAGTCACCGTCCATCCCTGCCTTTTTTGCCACACTCTGGGTTCCGGTCCCCAGTGCCCCATCGCTCAACTTCCCTCAGAGCTTGGAAAATCCCCTTTGCTGCTTTCTTGCCCCCTCGGACCGGAGATTTGTTCCGCTCATCGCTTCTGTTTCCCAGATCAATTTGCTGCTTTTCACATTGATTGCTGTCTATTTTCCCACTCTGCCTGTTGGTGGATTTGGGGTTTTTATTGCTAATTACTCTTCCTGCTCCTCTGCTGGGGGAAATACTTCCCAGTCCATTTTTAACTGACGTTAAGGGCATTAAACAATATTTACTAGAGATAAACACTTTTAAATCAGTGAGTCTGGACAGGCTGCTTTGGCTTGCCGCTCGTCAGAGGCTAGTGATGCCCTGAAATACTCTCTTATACCCAAACCTGTCAGGGCTGAGACAAGGCACAGTCTCACTGTGCAATTTATGGTTGGAGACCAAATGGCTGTATAGGGAATGCACGGCTGGAGACTGTGCGGGCGAGACAAAAGCTCCCTGCAGAAGCCCAGGCAGCTGCAAAGTTGGGCTATATTTAATTTCAAATGCCTGGAGGGTTCCCGTTTGATTTCTGGGAGGATTTCAGACTGAGAGCTAATAGGGATATAGTTGAGGTACATCTGAGGCTCTTTGCAAACAGCGAATGGGCACCTGCTGAGCTTTTCAGGAGATGCTGCAATGGTGCTGATTTCTCTGCTCAGCGAGGAGAAGTCTCAAGCAGGAGGAATGCCAGGGGAAGGGAGGTTGCACAGGCCATGGTGACTCCAGCACCACGCAATCCCCAGGCAGGGCCGTGGGCACTTCAGCTCTGGCCAGACAAACTGCCCAGGAACAGCTTTGGAGGCAACTGGTGGCCTTCTGATGCACTTTAGAAAGAGACAGATGATTCAGGCCCAGAGTTGTTTGGGTCACGAGAACTTCTCTTTGGGGAGGGAGATCCGTCAGCTGAGGTTTATTAATCCAAAATCCCGTCTGAAGCTGTCAGGTCAGCCAAGCCTGGAGCTACTGGCCTTGCTCCTCACCCGGCTTGGCAAGGCACAGGCCCAGGAGGGCTCTGCACATCAGCGCTCCTGTCCCTTGGGGGTTTTACAGTCACTGGGAAACTTTAAAAAAGGAGGTTGTGAAATCTCGCCAAACTCTCTGTTAGAAGGTTGCAAGCTCAAGCAGCAGAAATTAGGCAGGGCTAGTTTTATGGTAGTTGGTTTGACCTCTGTTCTGCCCCCATCTACATTACCATGCAGTGTTTAGTTAAATGATCATTTACTCCTTCCTCCTGGGGCTTTTCACTCATTCCAGCGCACACGGAGCAAAATTAAAGTTGAGCAGGAACCACAAATCTGGCCTTTCCCAACATTTGAGTACTTATCTCACTGCCTGAGCAATGGTTTTTTTTTTAACAGAGCTTTTTTGTCTGTAGGATCTTAAATAATTTGGTATGAGTTCCATTCCCACTGAATTCACTGGATAATTAGCTCCTGGTTGTAAGTGAGGAGCACGTGGCATCGTTACCTTGCCTCCCCAGATGCGAGGCTTCGCGTGTCGTGGGGTTTTTCTATTAAAGCAGCCTGGCTGGTGAATGCCCCAAGAGGCTCTTGATTCACATGCTGCAGACCAGGCTTCTACATTAAAAACCCATTTCAAGTTCCCCGGCAAAATGTGCGAGTCAGAAAAGTTAAATTGCGTTAATTCTGTCTCAGATGTCCCAAGGATAAGCAAGGCCAGGATGCTGCTCTCGGGTTCCGTACCCTGCTCCGTGCTAATGTGCACTAATTTTCCTGGGGAGCTGGAGATATCGCTGTCGAGCAGGGCTATTACAAATAGGTTACCGGAGCCTTGTGCAGGGGAAAATGGGTTTATTTTCTGCAGAGAGGACAGTGAATTTGCATCTCAATGAATGCTTTTTCCTTGAAGGAATTTTCCATTATAGGAGAAATAAATTCTTCTTCTCGTGGGTAAACTGCTCCAACCACCTCACCTGTGGGATGTGGTTTTCCCCAGACCTTGCAGCCTCATCACGGAGGTGCTGGCAGGGAAGCCCTGGCCTGGCCAGAGGGTGCTGTGAAGACGGAGGGAGTGAAGCCAGCCCTTCCTCCATGCTCTGAGGTCTGGCTGCACTGCACAAGTGGCTGGGCTGGAGATGATTTCTCTGATGGGCAAAGCTACCCAATGTCTACCTGAGGCTGAAAATACCACAGCAGCTGGAGCCATGGGGGGGGCCAGAGGGAGGGAGGGAAGGGGGGTGGGAATTTTAGCTACAGCTCTGGAAAGGAGCAGATAATCGTGGTGGTGATGAACTGCATGAATCATTTAGAAGGATGTAATCTCGCGCCATATGTTATGTGTCAGTACGTGGAGAACGTGTCACATCCATTAAGATAATAATTGCACGGTTCATCTTTTTTGGGGGGAAAAAAAAATTAAAAAATCATTCCTAGACTCAGCAGCACTTGCAGGGCAGAGCTAGGCTGTGTTCCTGTGGTGGAGAGACTGGGTACCGAGGGCAGGCACCTGAGGAAGCATTGGGCTGTGTCAAAGAAGAAGAGAAAGAAACAGCTGGGTGGGAAGGAGGGAGAGGGGAGGAAATAATGCTTCAGTAGGCCAAGAGGGCTAAATAAAACATGAGCCTTTCCCTGGGCATTTGCGAGGAGGTCAGGATGGATGCCAAGCCCTGGGTGTAGGAAAGCCAAAGGCTTTTGGAGACTCACATCTTCCCCATTTCCAGCCAGAAATGTTCCAGACTCTGAATTTTGTTAAGGCTTTTCTGTGAGATTAAAAGCATCCCTGCTGCTAGAGATGCCCTCCTTGCTAGGTAGGGCTCTGCAGCCATGAGGTGTCCCTGCCCTTCTGCAGCTCCCTGGAGCACTGTTCTGGAGAGCCCTGGGGAGCAGGACAGGTGGCACAGGCACGGGGTGAGCGGCTGTGTCCCCAGAGGACCTCACGTGCTGTGGGGCAATGTGGGGTTGGCAGCTCCTGTGGGCAGCGTGTCCAGCAGGGATGGCCACGCTTGTGGCCGAAATGCCCTCCCAAGGCGTGCTGGGTGCCTGCTCCAGCCAGGAATTAGTTTTCATTAGCAGTTTTCCAGACTTTTAGGCAGCCAAGCAGCCATGCCTGAAAGACTCTGGGGTGAGCTGTCATTACTGCACAAAGGTAGCTAAGCTCCCAAATCCTATTAGTGCAAAGGAAAGAGACACTGAGAATGACCTGAGGCAAGGCAGAATCCAGCTGTGACAGCCAGGGAAGGGCAGCGTCTCCTTCCCTCGCACCTCTCTCACCCCACACCAGCAAGGCTGATGGTTCTCTCTCCCTCAGGCAGCCGACCTGGTGCAGCCTGCATCCTTCCAAAACTACCTGACCTCTGCTGTACCCACCGTCCACACTGGGACTGCCCTTCCCATCCACCTCCTGGCACTATTCCCCGGGCTCCTCTGCCTGCTCCTCCCTCCACAAGTGCCTTTCTACACGGAGGAGCTAAAATCCAGCCCCAGGCTCCCCCATCGAGCAAAGTCGTGGCTCTCCTGCTGACTAACATTGGCTTGGCAGGTGAAGGTTACTGTGCAAATTAGATATATTTAGCCCCCCAGGTTTTTGCAAGACACTTGATTCGAGCATTGCATGACATTTCTATTTTTAAAAAATAATGCTGCCTTACATCAATGAAGCTTAAGTCAAGAGGCAGAAAAATTGGCCAGGCTGGAAATTGCCGTGAGCAGGGAGTCATCACCCATGGCTGCTGCCACCAACCCAGGGAGGCCTCCAGGATGTCCCCAACCTTGGGCAGGGGGCGATGCCAGGCAGTGAGCAGTGCCCAGGAGTGGTCCTGTGGGCATGCACAGGCCCACACACACACACACACACACACGGATGCTCGATGGGACAGGGCCGCATTTTCACATCAGGAGGCAGAAGGAGGGCTCTGGTGCACAGCCTCTCCTGTCTTGTGCTGCCCATCCCACTGCAGGAGCTTCCTGCCCTTTGTGCAAGTCCTGCCAACAGCACTCGCTGAGATGCCTCAGATTTCACGGCTCTAATTCATCCCTCCTGCTCCTCCTCCTGTCCAACAGCATAAGCCCATAAGGCTTTTGAAAGTGCAGCAGCATCAAGACACCTTCAAAGTAACACATTCCTTGCAGCCGGCAAGCACCGGCTCCTCTTCCCAAAAATCACAGCAGTGAGAGATGCCGAATCCCTCCCAAAATGAGAAACCCTGTGGGACAGGGCTCTGCTGAGCTCCCACTCTGTCACCTTCCACTCTCCAGCACTGACTTTTAGGTCCAAAGGGCTGAAAATAGTCACAAAAAGGAATGGTGGGATGGCTTTTGTCTCCAAGCAACTTTTGTACTTCTCTGATTGCCTGCAGTGTCCCTTGGACCTTTAAGTGATAAACTGCCAAAA
>VZTA01023741.1:852610-867823 GCA_013398855.1 Mohoua ochrocephala | reverse complement strand
AAAGCTGGTGGGGTTTGCCATTTTTGTTTCCTCTTCATGGCAGAGCATTGCAAAGGGCTTAACAAGCCAGCCTGCATGACACAGGGGAACAGTGTCTGTCCTGCACCTCAGCTCCTAAACTGGGGAGACCGGGAAATTTTCCATTCACCGGAAATTCCAGCAGCATTTTGAAGGAGAAAATGCCATTACCTAGGAGGGACCGTGGCTGCGACTGGAGATGCAGAGCAAGGACCAGCTGGGAATTTGCCAAGGAAATGCTTGGTTGTCAGAGACATGCGGGGCTTCCTTTTTGGGTCCAACACCAGACCAAGATTTTGGGGAGCAGATGCCAATATCACACCGCCCAGAGCTCTTTAACTTTGCATTTCCCACCTTGACAGTGCAGTTGGGGCTGGAGAGGGGATGAAAAAAGCACAGCCACGTCAAGTGAGCTTTCTGACACTTTCTGCATGTTATACTCTCTGTCAAGTGATTTTCACCCCCAGCAAGCTGGAGGCAGCGTGGTGTGCAGTGAAGAATACAATAAAATTGAATTATTCTGGCGCGAGAAATTTTCCTCCTCCCATTTGTCAAGCTTTCTGCATCTCGTTCCCGAGCAAAGAAAAATCACCCAGCGATCCATCAGGAAGGGGAAAAAACATAAACCCTCCACGGCAGGTGTGTTGGATGGCACTGCATCTGAGCGGTCCCTGGGGTGCTCAGGCTCCCTGCCAGGCTCCCTGCCAGGCTCCTGGATTTCCCCCCAGCCCGTCTCCCTGGAGTTGTGCCCCTCTGTCCCCAGTGCCGGGTGATTTCTGACAAAACAAACTTCAGCAGAGAAGCTGCCCTGGGATGCAGGACAGTCCCAGGTGAGGCTGTTTCTAGGGGCAGGTTTCCACTGCCCCCAAGGGCACTGGAAGTGGGGTGGTTTTGCAGAGGTTGCGCTCTCTGAGCTCCCCCTGCTCATGCAGCGTGCCAGGGAACTCAGCTGCAAAGATGAATTTCATATTGATTTCTATAGCTCTGCTGAAATTCTTTATTAGGGAGCCGAGCAGCACACAGTGATGGAAAACTGCAAGGATGGCTTGAACTGCTGAAGGGTTTTCTGAAAATCCAGGAGAAGCTGGAAAAGCCACTGAGGAGGAGGAAAGTACTCGGCTCTAAAAGGCACAAATGGGGAGATAAAGAGTTTTGCAGGCTACGTGTTTCTTCTTTCTTCCGAAGGGAAATTATACCCAAATTCACATCTTCCTCCAGAAGCTTTTGATGAAATAGCGATTTTTGAATTGAATGACTGCATTAAAAGGTGTCCAGCCAACTCTGTTCTACTTTACAAAATCTGTTTTTTTCTGTGAACACAGACCAAGGACTTTCTTTCCATTCTCTTTTTATTTTTGAGAGGCTAGAAAAGGTCAAACTCAAAGTTTGTTTGAACTTCATAGAAGAAGCTGTATTGAACTTAGCAGATGTCGTCGGGGCAAAGGGAGCAGCAAGACGTGGCTCGGGGGCTGGATGGGTGAAGGGCTGGGGAACAGGACAATTCAGCCCTCAAGGCAGGGCCAGGAGTTGGACTCGATGATCCTTGTGGGTCCCTTCCAACTCAGGATATTCCACGATTCCATGATTCTTGAAGTAGAATACCAGTGATGCCAGAAAACGTCATCCTTCCCTTGCAAAGGGTCAACTTTGCCTCCTGAGAGATTTTCCCCTGCCCACCATTCCAGCTCCCAGTGTCTCCTGCAGTGCAGTTCATCTTTCTTCGAGCCGAGGCTGCGTGCACTCTGCCAGCTGGCAGGAATCCCCTTTGACAGCCCCAATCTGTCAGCGGCCAAATACCTTGAACTCTGGAAGGTGTCGTTATAGACATTAAAGAAAAATAAAGGGGCTGTCCTTTCAAAGAATTTATTTCCTTTAAAAAAAAAAAGTCACAAGCCTTTTTTTCCTGTTTAAAGATAGTGCTTTTTGGTTTGGTCTGTGTAATGCTGTTCTTAAAATTTGCCTTTCAGAGAGGTGCTTTGCCCTCACCCCGTGATGGTACCCAGGGCTCTGCCTCAGCACCGCTTTGGTGTCTCTGGGTGCAGAGCTGGACAAGTCAACAAATCTCTGCTCTTTTTCTCCTCTGATAATTTTGAAGAGTAGGAATGACCTGTCATGGTTATTTTGTGTCATTGTCAACAAAACAGAACACTTTTTTCTGTGGCTTGCAAATAGCAAATAACTTAATAATATCATACCATTATGCAAGAAACCATCTCCTTGACTCTTAAATGAAAGAGTCTTTCCAGTATGACCAGTTTGTCACTATCCTGTATGGTTTTCTTTGAGTGAATTCTATTGCTTCCAATTAAAAACGAAAAATGAAAGCTTACTGGGGGCAGGGGGAGGGAGGGTGTCACTGGATGCTTCACCATTTGTTCTCTTTTTTTTGAGCAGCAGGAGGCAAATCCAACTTTCCAAATTCTCCTCCAAGACGTTTGGCCAAAGGTTTCCCCCACTCCTGGGCAGCAATGCTCAGGAACCCCTGGCTGCGAAAGCAATACCAGGAGCTTTGCTGCTGCCTTCCATCCCCTCCATCCTCTCCCTCCTCTCTCCCAGACAGCTGTGGGGAAATGCCGCTCCTTCTTGGCAGTCACAGGCACGCACACCACAGGAACCTCTGTGCCCACCAAACCCACTCTCAGATAAGCAAGAACTACACATTAATCTAATTATAAGTGTCCTGCAGGAGCAAATATTTAGCTAATGAAATCAAGGTAAGGAAAAAAAAGAGCTTGTTTAAAATAGAGCTGACCAGGCTTTATACAAATGACATCCTTCCCAAAAGCAATGTCATTCTCTGGGCTCACGGAGGCGTCGTGCCCCCAGCACGGCCCCTCTGGCTGGCCAGGTACCTCAGCCAGCTGCACACTGAGCATGAGGGACCTCAACACCCTTGTGCTCACAGAGCAGGACCAGTTGGGCCCACGTGCCAGAGGTGGCATCTGGGAAGCACAAACCTTTCCAAGGCTGCCACAGCCAGAGTGGCCCAGCCCCAAGAGGCCATGAGCAGGGTCAGAAGGGGGTCTGTCCTGGTGCTCAGCCCCCAAGCATCACGCAGAGGTGCCAGCATCTCCCCTGGGGTTATCTCTATTGGGCTGTGCTGGCTCAACTCATTAAGCTCGATCATTTCTCTGGGTATTTCATGTTTCTCTGCAGCCCCAAATCACACCTCAGTGAGGATTAAAAGAGCCATTTCTCTGCCACATTCCCTGCAGGACCAGTTCTCTGCATTCCTCACAGACCCCAGGCAACAAATGAGAGAAGACTGTCCATAGGGACAGCAAGAGCAAAGCCTTTCTTACAGAACTGGCCTTAACTGCGCACTAAATTTGGGTTAATTATGAACACATGCTCCAAGATAAAACTTGAAGGAAGAGCTGAGCATCAAATACACAATGAATCTAATTAACGTGAACACAGCTAATTAGATTTGAATCTGTTCACAATATTGCATGTGTGCTCGAAGCTGCTGGCTTTATGGGAGTAATTAAAAAAGTTAAGTAGGTTTGGATTCACAAATTCAGCAGCCCCAATGATTTCTTTTTAGGCATGTGGTCTTCCCATATATTGTTGTTTTATTTTATTTCTTGAGGAAACTATTATTTGTGGATCATTTGTTCCCCAGAACTTGACAGATTCGAGTCCCCAGAGGTGCTGCTGCCGCTCTCGTACAGGGAGACAGGGATCTGCAGGAGGAGCCATTTGGCACATCCATTTAGGTGAAAAAAAGGTCTCCTGCCTGAGAAACTGCCTCCAGAGCAGCAAGGGAAGGAGCCCAGCAGCTGTTTGGCCAGACAGCTTGGGATGGTCAGATCCAAACTTGGCTCCCAGGGGCTTCCCAAGGTTAGGAATGATGGAGCTCACGGCCAGGCTATCCTCCCTGCCATGAGCCTGCCACACTCTGGAGGCTGGGCCACGGCTGCTGAGCACATCTGGGCAGCACTGGGAGGCAGTGGAAGCATCCCAGGGCCAGCCCAAGTGGTGGGAATTGGCATGGGGCAACATTGCTGGGGGATAAAAGGCAGCTCCAGGCTCACGGGGATATTTTAGTGATGGGAGTTGGGTTGGGAATGTAGCACAGGCTCTCAGGAAGAATTAGCAACTGCAGTAAGGTCCTCACACCAGCTCTGGGAGGCTGTAGGGGGAGAAGCTGGTGAATTTATGGCTGAAAGCATGATGTTTTGCTACTTCCAATGATACCTGGAATGGTGAGCACCTGTGGGTTAAGCAGCCTGCTGGAGCAGCCCCTCTCCCTGGGAGGGAGCAAGCAAAGGATGAAGCCTCTCGGAGCCCCACTGGGCTGAGCCTACAGATGAGGATGCTCCTGGAGAAGGGCTGTGTGCGATAGTCAGCAAATTCTACTCGTCCAGCCCAAAGCCCAGTGCAGCTCCTGGGGTCCCTTGCAGTCTGCTGCTAGCCACGGAGAGGGTCTCTGCACGCAGTGGAAGTACACCAGTTAAATAAGATGTGTCACATATCCTAGAAAGGCTTAGCCCCCTAATGAAATTGGACTGAGTCCTTAAAGCTGTTTCTTTGACAATTTTTCTGGTTTTTTACATCAATTCTAAAGGTGAGACTTTTTTAAAGGAATTGTGCTTTTGTTCTGTGTTTCATGCTTCTTACTCCTGCTGCTGTTTTTCACTGTCACAGAAAGACTGGTCTGGTTAAGGCTCCTGACAGTCTCTTTATAGCTGGAAACCCACTGCAGCTGATGCTGTTGGTTAAAGGTTGCCCTTGTGATCTCATCCTCTGTTTGGTGGATCCAGCCTGGACCAAAGCCCTGCACAAACTCTGCACAGCGTGCACAGCCCCTGATCTGCAGTTCATGCCCCATTCCTGCTGCCTCAGGAGCCTCCTGTCTGCTTCTGAGGCCTGGTTTTGTTGTGTTGTACCTGGGGGAAAAATCAGATTTTTGTTCAGGCGCAGTGTTTACAAAGCAGAGGAAATGAACAGGGTGGGGGAGATGCAATGGAAACTTGCCTGGGAATTTTGGACACTAGCACATCCAGCAGAGGCAGTTGGCTTTACTTAATCAAAATGATCGTTGTGCTGAAATACCTAATTAGATTCAGGCACCTGTAGCCAGACAACCACGGTATTATGCATTGGCTCTCGTGGCAGCGATGTCGCTGCTGCACTCAGCGGCTCCCGCCTGGCACCGTGTCAGATGGATGCTGTGGTTCACTGGGCTTCTGCAGGTGGTGGGCCCTTCTCAGCGGCAGCCCTGCAGAGCAATTTTCCAGCCTGGAAAAAAATGGACTTGACCTTTTGCGTGCACCTTTCAGCCAAAGTGCTCGAGAGTTTAGCTGATCAAGAAAGATCTTCAGTCACCACCCTGGTAGCAAACACTCCATGGCCATTGAGCCAGGCCCTAGCAGCAGCCGTGGTTTTCAGGGAAGTTGGGGTTTTAAAACTCCGAGCCCCGAGGTCAGAGGCTGAGAAGGTTGGATTCACGGGATACGCGTCTTGTTGGGAATGCTCAGCTCATACAAACGTCTCCAGGGCTGTGAGGAGCTGGGGCAGGCAGCGGTGTGTGTGCTGGGCCTGTCATGCATGGTCCTGGGGATGGAGAGAGGTCTGAAGCGGCCATGGCACGTGCAGACCCTGGGGTTTGTGTCATTGCCTGCCACCACTGTGCAGAGCTTCCTTCTGCCTCTGGCAGCAGATCCCAGGGCCCGCAAAGTGCAGCAGCAGCTGCCTGTGCAACCCTGTAATTGCACAGAGACCCTCACAGCACCCTGCCTTACACCCTGCAGACCCTCCAGACCTCTCCCAAGCTGGGAGAGGGGTCTCCAGGGCCTGGTTGGAGTGGCTGAGCTCAGCCAGCTCTGTCAGGCCACGCGTGTGGGAGCTGGCTGGACTCAAGACCAGGAGATTGCCAAGTGCTGACGTGCAGCTTTATCTTACAATTGATCCGGAGGCAGAGGGAGCTGGGAGTTAATGAAGCTGGCTGTGGATTTAGACAGGTGAGGATTGCTTGTGCTCCCTTAATGGGCATGAATCACCAGCGATGGCTCCCCATTCGTTACTGCAGGAATGCAAAGGGCTCCCCTGCAGCCCCACGAGCCCCTCACAAAGTGCCATGAGGTCACGACGCAGCTCTTGGGCCTGGCACGCTGCCGCGAGGGGGACATCCCCACCTCTGGGGATGCTGCAGAGAGAGCAGCAACCGGGGCACAATTCTGGATGCTGGGAAGGAGAGTGACACCCCTGAGCTGCTGGAACAATTTCATGAGTCACCGCGTCCCGAATTTCACTCCAGCCCACCCATCTGTCATGACTTGGCTGCAAGACAGAGCCGTGAATGAGTGATCTTCCCACACAGAGCAGAGCAGAAACAGACGGGAATCCGCCCTGTATTTTCAAAGTGGAGGTTTTGATTACCATGGAGCACAATAACTGACGAGCGCCTTGTGGAGTAATTATTGTTGTGAAAGTAAAACCACCACCGCCTGCCTTCGCACGTGCTGCGAGCGCTGCTTTGGCAGCACGAGGAGCAGCCCCAAAAGGGGGATGTCTGCACGCAGCAGCGTGGCAGTGAATGCCCTGGGGGAGGAGGAACATGGGGGCTAACGGGGAGAGGGAAACGTGGCCACGGAGCACTGAAGCCTTTGTCTCCGCAGGGCATGAGAGCTCCTCCGGGAATGCAGCCAGGACGTGGCAGGGCTCCAGCAAGAGATCCTGTAGATCATTGTAATGTGACTGTGTCTTACAACCGCACGGTGTGTGCAAGAAAGGGATGTTCAGATCAGCTGAGCTTTGTCCTCCCCGAGATTGGGAGTTGATCTATTTCCCCGCTGGAAGCCCTCTGACAGCGCGGTGATGCTCACAAGCCCTGATGCTGGCAGCAGGGCACGGGGAGGCTGCAGGAGATGGGCGTGTGGTTTGCTCCTCGTGCCCAGCCCTCTCCCTCCTGTCAGCTGTGCAAATTGGAGTTATTGCCGCAGTATTTCCCAGTCTTCTTGGAGCCAAAAGCACATCAGTACTGATTTTGTTTAATTTACACTTGGTTTTCTGCACGGAGCTTCTTGCAGTTCTATCCCCAAAAATACGTTCGGAGGAAAAGGTCAGCTCTTCAGGGCCCAGCACTCTATAAAGCCCACAGTAAGGGAATATAATATAGCAGATAGAGCAAAATTGGTTTCTCTGTTACTGAAAACCCCTCAGGTCACCGGCTTGTTTGCCAGGCTCTGAGTAAATCATTTCTCTCCATTTCAACTGTTTCCCAAAGTACTTCCCACGGGGTGCCCAGCACCTCCACTGCCCGGCTCAGAGCTGCAGGGTGCAAAAGCCTTGCTCTCAGGTCTGACAGTAGGATATAACTGGGTTTGGAAATTGTATTTGACCCTCCTTGCTCACAAAGGCCTTGCCAGGGGCAAAGTGATATTTCTGTGGGGGAGAAAACCTTCTTCATTACTTGGTGAACAGCTCACTCACTCACTGCTACTGCTTGGGTAGTACCAGGCAATTTTGGAACCGGTCCTTGTCCAAAGTCCATTCCATTTCAGAGCAAATCAAACTCTAGCTGTTTTCTACCAATTGTGTTTCTGGCTTGTGAGGAGAGGAGGCATTTCCAAACAGAGATCTTTCCCTTGAATGCTAACGAATACTGGCTTTTACGGAGCCATCAGAGACCTTCCCAGAAGGTTCAATGTACTGGCTTTTCTTAATGGGGGTGAGGGAAAGATTTATTTTTTTCCTCTCCTAGCTTAGGTATCCTTTTCAAACTAGCAGTGGGTAGGATGGCTCCCAACCCCTGATGTTTCTGCACATCGTGCTGAGACACCCAAGGGCACCTTGCCTTTCCCAGGAAAGAGAAGCTGGTCCATCCTCCAATGACTGCCAAGTTGGGGAGGGGTGTACAGGGAAGTTGACATGAACTTGTGTGGCTGGGGGAAAAACTGGTTGTCAGGCTGAGTCCTGTCTCCTGAGAGTCTGGGTAAAACCTTGAACTAGTATTCAGGAAGCATCCAAACACGGATGTGTTATCAGCCAGCTTCCCTCCCTAAACTCATTTGCAGAAATTAATTTCAAGAAGCATTCTGGAAAAAAAGAAATCCTTACTGTTTCAGTGACTAGAGATGTGTTTAAAAAAAAAAAAATCCTTATTTCACATTGAATGGAGCACTTGATTCAACTCGTAAGCAAACATGTTGGTAAGTACTGCAGAACAAACCCATTCTCATTTAAATTTAGCTGGATTTCTAAATGAAACATTTCTAATAGATCACTGGAGCCTTTCAGGATTGTTTCTATTTAACATTATGACTTAGCAACTACCACATTTGGTGAAAGGAAAAACACTTTGCCAAATGCACAGTCATTTAGGCGAGCCCGAAATGGTGAACAGCCTCTAAACAGATGGCCACATTTTCTGAGCCTTGTTTGGGGCCCACTGACACTGAGGTTGAGCTGTTGTCCTGGATGTTTCTTCCAAGCATGGAGAGGTCCCAGGTCTTTCCGTCCACGTGAGGCTGGGTGATGTTTTGGCAAGACGTGCGGGCAGGGGACCAGTCACGATGGGGAGGGCTTTAAACCTCTTCCCCATTTCTCCCCCTGCCTCCCACACCCATAAATTATTCACTCCATTGCAGAGAGCTCATGAATTATTAATCTCAAATTTGGTGTCTCCTAGCAACATGTTTACTTATTCCATTGCCATCCTTGTCCAGTCTCTTGGACACATGGGATGTCTCTGGCCCCTCTCCCACCGGCTCCCCTCGCCCCCCCTGCCCGGAGCCGGGTGTCACAACATGGCTGAGCCCTTCTCTCTGGCTCTGTGGGGGACATGGGAAGAGTTTGCCTGAAGCTCTGAGGTCACACTCTCTTCTAAGGGCAAAACCTGTGGGCTTTGTGCCATCCCAGGAAGAGTCAGTGCTACACTCCACAGGGGATGCTCCTGTCTGTCTTGATCTGGATCAGCAGCTCCAAAGCTGCTCCCAGAGCCCAGGTCACTGGGTTTGAACCTCGAAGCTGTCTCTAGGAGTTTCCTGCCTCTTGAAAAACAGGGAAAGGAGGATCAAGGAAAACAAACCAGCAGGGATGAACCTTTTCAAAGAGTGTAGCCAGAAGGGAAAAAAGACCGCAAAGTCACCTCTGTCTTGTAGCAAACTCTTTTGTTTGGTCCTTTCCCTGGGAAAGCAGGTGAGAAGGAGCTTTGCAGCATCTCCCAGCCATATCTCCATCCCTGCAGCCTGCATGGCAGTTGCTGAAAACCTGCCTGCAGCTGGATGGGTGTGCAGGTGGGCAGCAGCTGGACCCATGTCTGACAGCTCTTGGGAGCTGACCTCTCCATCCAGCTGTGTCGAGGTTCCAGAGGAGGCAGGGTGAGCACTGGAGGATGGAGCCAGGCTCCCCTGCTCAGTTAGGCAGCACCTGGGCACAGCTCTCTGCCTGGAGGCACCATGCTCAGATGAGTGGGATCCAAGTTTGTTGGGACCATCCCTGTGCTGGATGGGGTTGGTGGCCACTGAGCGAGGGGAACCTTGCCGTCCACTGATCCTTTATAGCTCTCCTCTGAGCTTCCCTGTGCTTTGAGTGGAGCTTGGTTTTGGGGCTGGCATGGCTCTGGAGGGTGTACCTGCAGCAAAGCTTTCCTTCCAGCTCCTGCTGGAGCAGTCCTACACTCTGCAGGTACCTGACTGAATCCCCAGTGCCCGTGATAAGAAGGGGCTGATGCAGCCCCATGCTACAATCTCCTCTAAAATGCCACCTTCTCTCCCTATGTTTCATGCATAATTCAGAGGTTCCTCTAAAAATAAAGTTCCTCAGGCAGCCTCTGAAGCCTGAGTAATTTGCCTCTGTGATCACGGGAGAGGTGAAGAGCTCTGCTCTCCCTCTGGGCCGCTTGTTCGAGGTCTGGCCGAGGTCCCAGCCCTGCACTTGCTGCTGGTGCAGCTCAGGGAGCAGAAGAAGCTCAGCTCAGATCCTGCCTGGCACAGGGCAGGATCGCAGTCACTGCTGTGTGAGGGCATTGCTGGGCTCTGCCTTTCTCTTTCTTCAGGGACAGCAGCCCATGAAAAACATCCACTGATCTTTTTTCTTTTTTCCCCTCGTCGTGTTGCCTCACTGGTGACCTGCAGTGACAGCAACGCCGTGGGGGTTTCAGAGGACCGTGTCATGCAGAGCAAGAACAGCAGAGGTTGTTTGTTAACAAGACGATGGCAACGAGACGGCTGCACTGGGCTGTTACACGGTGACTTTCGTGTGTGTACACAAATGCCTGCCACCAAATCAAGGGCTGTGCAAGGTAGAATGCAGGACATCTGCCCATGGGAATGTGTTTTGAGTGTGCTGCATCACCCCCAACACAAGGTTTAATAGCCCTAGATCAGTTTTAATAAAAAAATGGAAAATCTCAGCCTTCCTCCAATGCCTCCAGCTCCCCCAAGATATTTTGATGGTGTTCTGCTTTACTGAATCCAGGTATGCAACCTTGGTCCTGATATGCAACTGGTGCTCATCTTTATTCATATTTAGTGGCTCTCAGTATAACATTTAAAAGACCAGAAAACTCTGCTCCCTCTTGTTTGTTTTGTTTGGTGTTTTTTTAACACGCTGGCAACCCACAGGTTATTGCTGGAAATTCTTTTCTGATCAATGGACTGATAAAGACCTTCCTTATGCTGTCAATTATGCCAATTATGTTTCCCTCTGCCTAGGAGAAGATCCCTGCCAGTTTTCCTGCAGGTCTGCAGCAATGGCAGGCATTTCCATGGGTGGGAGTGACCAGTGGGCAGCAGAGTGGACGCCGGTTCATCCTTTGGTTAATGGCCTTGGTAGCAAATCCAGGAACAGCAGAGTGTGACCAAAGCAGCTCTGCTGTCTGGCCCTGGCTGTTTCCAGGGCTCTCTGAGGCTCACTCGTGCTCGAAAGCACCCTGAGCAGCCAAGAATGGGTGGATTGATGAGGAATAGGAAAATGATGGGCAGCAGACAAGAGTCCCTTTGCATTTTCTGCTGGTCTGTTAGTCATTTCCTGATTCCCCAAAATAGCAAGCAAAAGAAATCGTTCTTTAGCACCGGTATGACAATAATAAATAGGTCTGGAGCGACTCTGTGCTCTGCTTGGGCAGGGTTGCAATCTTGAGATCCTCTGAATAAAGCATTCCACTGCATGTGCCAGCACGGTCCCGAGGGCCAGCCCAGGAGTCTGTGCTGGTGAGGGAGGGAAGATCAGGACAAATCCCTGCAGCTTGGGCCTTCTTACTCCTTTCCCCATGGTGGGCACTGAAGCAGTGGGCCTCAGCACCAGAGTGCAGTGAGTGCTAAGCGTCTGCATGGCTTCGAAAAGTTCCTAGGATCCCTCCATAGGAATATTTACAGTACTCTGTGACAGGCACGTGTGTGGTGACGTTTTTCTGTTGCAGACTGACAGATCAGGGGGCTGTAGACGTAGATGAGAAAGCAGCTGGGGACTGTGGAGACAATGACTCTTAATTTAAAATATTGTTTCCAGACCGTGGCTATTGGTGTGGGACATCTCCTTCTGACACTTTTGAAGCTGACCTCATCTCATTTTTCCTGTTTTACTCTTATCTAACTCCCTGGGAGACAGTGGGGTGAGCCGGGGTCCTGCTGGAGGTCAGGGGTCTCCTTGCTCAGCCTAAGCATGGGGCCACAGCCCCACGGTGTGACTTCAGGGAGGCTGGGAAGTGGCTGAGATATATCTCATTGGACAGGAAATCAATATCTAGTTTTAAGATACTTTTCTATTGCTGTTGATTGCTTTATATTATATTAAGAGCCCTTCAGGGCTCTGTCTTGGAAACAGTGCTCTTTAATATCTTTATCAATGACAGAGACAGTGAGATCGAGTGCACCTCGGTGAGTTTGCAGATGACACAAAGCCAAGCAGTACATGACTCAACAAAAGGAAGGAATGCCATCCAGGGGGACGTGGGCAGTCTTGAGAAGAGGGACGGGAGACACTGAGGTGTAGGAGCAAGTCCAGCAAAGGGCAAAAATTCTGGGGAAGGGTCTGGAGTATAAGTCTAAGGAGGAGCGACTGAGGGGTTGTTTAGCCTGGAGAAAAGGAGGCTCAGGGGAGACCTTGTCACTCTTTACAAATTCTTGAAAGGAGGTTGTAGCCAGGTGAGGGTCGGGCTTTTCTCTCAGGTAATGAGTGACAGGACAAAAGGAAATGGCCTCAAGTTGTGCCAGAGGAGGCTTAGACTGGATACTATGAAAAATTTCTTCACTGGCTGTCAAGCCTTGGAAACAGGCTGCCTAGGGAAGCAGGAATTCTTCCCCATCCCCTGACCTTCTCTGTTAGCCAAAATAATGCTTCTTGCTTTGCAGCTATTGGTTTCAGCATGGAAAACATGTGTAATTGAATTGGAGACAGCTGCTGGGATTTGCAGAGAGCCCGAAAGAGTTACTGCAAGATACCCACAGCTGTGTGCACTTGACTGTGCTCCTAATCACAGTGCAGGCAGCACCTTCATTGCTTTCATTGGCATGTCCACAGAAGAAAAGATCAGATAGGAGAGCTGTAACACAGGAAAACGAAGGAGGTAGAAGGTGGAGATGTGCAAATTCAGCTGCGCCATCTGGCAGATGAAGATATTGAATGGTCCCTGGTCCTTGGATGGTGCCAGGGTGGCGGCCAGCGCTCCAAGTTTCTCCTTCCCTGGTGTCAGAAAGCACAAACCTTGTTGGGGGTCCAGCATGGATTGAAGGGGCTGAAAACCAGAGGAGTTCCCAGTCTTTCCTACCCCAAATAAGGAGGCAAAGCCCTTGGCTGTATGGTAAAGAGCCAAAAGCTGCTGTCCTTGGAGTGCTGGGGTACGAGGCAGCTGTTCTTTCCTTTTTAATCTAAGCAAAGCAGGCACCTGAAGGGGATGGCAGAGCACAAGTGCCTTGCTCAGATGCCAGGGGGCTGTGCAAGCAGGAAGACTGCGAGACCCTTGAGGACTCTTTTATCTCAGGAACAGCAGGATTTGCCTATTGCTGTATCTTTCCATGTCATTACTGAGCACTGCTGGCTGAGGCACTGTCAGGGTCCCTCTCACAGGCAGCAGGGAGGGCAGCAGGTCTCTCTGCACCTTTGAACGGATGGGCAGCCGGGGCTAAATGCAAGAGCACAGCTGAGCTGATGTGAGGGAGGAATCAGCCTGTGCAGGTTCAGATCTCTGCAGGCCATCAGCCCCCCACAGCCAGGAGGGGAAGGCAAACTGTGGCCCACACAAGCTCTGGGCTGCATCTCTGCTTTCCTCCAGCAAAACACACCACAGGCCAGGCCAGCCCAGCCCCTGACCCTGGTTCAGTGTTTTATTTCTGGAGAAAGCGGCCAGCTGAGAACAATGCTGTGGAATAGGGGGAGAACGGGAAATTCTGGGCACACCGACAGCCCCTCCCCACGTCTGTGCTGGGTGAGAAGAAGGTAATTTGTGCAAGCCCAGCTCCCTGCAGAACGTTTCCAGCAGGATTGATAAGGAGCTCTCCCTTTTACTCGGGGAATCCTTTGGGCCTTTTCTGAGATGCAGACAAAGCCATCCCCTGTCTCGGAGAGCATCTCTCTGCTACGCTGGGAACGTGCAGCGCATGGGAAGAGCCTGCCCCCGCCACCACACCCCTCTGCCGTGCTGTCCCTGCAGGATGAGCCCCAAAGCCAGGATGTCCTCCCCATCCCTGTGCCCCCTCAGCCCTGGACGTGCTCACTGACCCAGTGCTGGGCAGGTGGCATCTGCACTGCTGCAGGGGCTGTGTCAGACCCCAGCTGGCTGGCAACTAAACAGGCTTATCTGGCCCTTATCTGTTGAGGGCCTCTGGGAACGTGACCTTCCTTGCCAGTGCACTTGTTGCCTTGCACAGGAATTTGTGTTTGCGCTGGCACTTGATGCTGCAGCTGCTGGAGACAAAGAGGCTCCGGATGCTGCAGCATTCCCATACCTGTCCCTTTGCAGTACTTCATAAATTCAGGTTGGGAAAATTTGTTTTAACAGCGTGACCCATTTAGCACATTCGGCTGTCTCCTGCTGAAGTGACAGGTTTAACATTTCCCTTTAACCAGTACAGATTGTGCCACCCCTGGGTAATGTGTGAACAAATCACATTGTTAGCGCTGTGCAATAAACCACTTTTATCTCATGCTGGGAGAAGCCACCGAGGCCTCACCGACACCACACTGGCTTTGAGAGCTGGGGGGCAGACTTAAAACCTGCTGATATTGGCTGCCCAGCCCTGTGCACAAAGGCTGGGTCTCCAGGAGGGAGATGGTGCTGCCTGAAACGGGAGAGGGGATGTCACAGCTCCCAGGGGTGCTGCACGGTGCTACAGAAATGATCTTGGCATCGCCTGGGAGCGGAACAAGTGGCAGAGGCCTGACTCCCCTTTTGCCTGGCAGCGACAGTGAACACCAAATCCTTTGGTGGTGGCAGCCCTGCCAACCCTGATGCTGCATCCCCCATATGCTGAAGGCATCCTAATCTGCAGCTCTCAGTCAGAGTAAAAGTCGCCATTTGATGTTTCTTTCGAGTCCTGGTGGTGAGAAAATGGGACAGGGTACCTCAGTGTCTCACCAGAGAGTCTCCTGCAGGTCTTTGGGACAGAGGACCCCAAAGGAAGCTTGGCATGATATATTTATTATTCCCATAAAAGTGAATTTTTCAGGGTTTTTTGCCAGATGGCTCCTTTGATACGGACCTGTTTATTCACTGAGGTGGTCAGATCCATGGGACATCATACACTGGGAAAAAGAAAAAGCACTGCAGCAGCACTAATGCCATACATACCAGTTTGTACTGACCCTAAAAGCCACAGGGTAAATCTGCTGTTTAAGAAGAGGTTTTTAATGTACTTTGCATGCTTTAGCATCATTAATGGCTTAATGAACTAGGCCAATAATGACTTTTGAGTTGCATATAGGCTTCCATACAGATGTTTAGCTTCCTCCCTGGGACTGAAGAGATGATTTCTCTTTCCTTTGAGGCAGGCTGGGAAGAAGAGGAGATGCACAGCTGCTGAAAGGAGCTGGAGACGTGATGCTGTGTCAAGCAGCACTGGTGAGTACCTGGTTGTCTGGCCAGGAGAGCTCTGCAGGTGATGGACCCCAGAAAAGTGGGCTGAGGCTGATCCAGGGAAACACAAAGGGAGGGTGTTACCTGCCTTTTGGGAGGGAGAGGGAGAAAGAAATGGGTGTAGGGGTCCAGCAAGAGAATAAACGCAGGAGACAGAGGCTGGGACAGGGCAGATA
>VZTA01023741.1:828891-852183 GCA_013398855.1 Mohoua ochrocephala | reverse complement strand
CCAGCAGCCACAGGTTGTGACCCAGACCCAGGCAGGTTGGTGACCCAGCAGCCACAGGCTGTGACCCAGACCCAGGCAGGTTGGTGAGCCAGCAGCCTGTACTGCCCTGTCCCTACCAGGGTCCTCCAAGGGGACTCTGAACCCCGTCCCTGCAGAGCCTGGAGCTCCTTGGTTTGGCTGTCTGCCTGGGGATGCTCAGGGCTGTTCTCATCCCGGGAAGGACTTAGCTGGTGTCTCTGCCTGAAAGTACAGGACACTTCTTCCAGGTCTGCTGCCTGCATGATTTTTTTCCTCATTAAATAGAGGAGGAACTGGTGCACTGTAATGATTTTCCTCTCCTTCCATTTGGCTGCTCATTGATACTGGCTCAAACACAAGGAAGCACATCAATAAGGAGCAGCACTCACAGGCAGACTCTCAGGAAAGCCTTTCATCTCCAAACCAGGCCTGGCTGCACGGCTGCAAGGCTCAGAGAGAAGCAATTCTGCCCTGGACACACGGGGAAAAGGAGCAGAACGAGAAGGCTGTGGATATACTGGAGTGAGTCCAGTGGAGGCCAGCAAGACTTTGAGGAGGACTAAGCACAGGTGAGGAGAGGCCAAGAGCACCAGAAGGCTGGGGGGATGTTACTGCTGGCTGCAACTACAGAATAGGAGGGATATTGAAGGAACAGATGAACGCCACACAAAGGAATTCAGAATAAAGCTTCCCAAGGAACAGACCCAAAGGAAATGCAGTGCTTTCCATCATCCCCACACCTCTGTGCTCCCTGCCCCTCCTGTGCTGGCAGAGTATCTCACAGGGGTTTCTGCTTCTACACCTCCATTTCTCTTCTCCCGGTGCAAACTCCTCCTCTTTAAATAGCGCTCCCAGCAGCCACCAGGTGGGAAGCTGAGTTATGTCTGGCCTGTGAAGCTGCCAGCTGGAGTTATGATGAACTTTACTTTTACCATAAATCTTGTGCTCTGACCCCTCTCTCAACCACGGCTTGGCTACAACTCCTCTACTGCAAAAAGAACTCGAAGGGTTGAGGCAGCACTTTGTCCTGGTCAGGAATAAGAGGCTCACAGCTGCCAGCTGGTACTTGGGTGAGCACAGGTTAGCCCTGACCCCCTCTTAGAGGTTTATTCCTCTAAAAATAGCCCACTCATGATTCAGCGGGGCATTGATCATGCAGGCTTTTATTAATGATCAAGGACTGTGCTGATCAGCCAGGTAGCAAATACGGTGTAATTCTTCTAAAGTGCTGTGCAGTTGTGGATGAAGACACTGTCAGGATGCAGAGGAATTATGAGTGCTCATGAGGAGTTTAATGCTGTGCACAAATGGACTGGTGAGATCCTTGGATGAATAAAAAGGAAAAAGCTAAGGAGAGATGTGGCTGGTATTGGCATTTACTGATTTGCCTACACATCTAAAAGCACACGGAGGAAAACCTGGAGAGCTCAAAGAAGGGTCATCTCTAAAAGCCACTTTACAGAGAGAAATGTAATGTTTTCAACCCATTTATTTTGTCCTGAAGATTGAGATGGTTTGAACACAGTTTTGTAAAAATCTGTGTGAGGAGATTATACTTCCAAGTCTATTTATTTAAAGGCTTGTTTATATACAGGGCTTTTAAAGTAGGCAAAGCCATAAAAAAAGATTAAGGACAGGATGCCCTAATGTTTTTTATGCAGGGAGTGTAATTGACCCTCAGATGTTCCACCACAACTCCAATCAAGCTGGCATTTCAAAGACAGATTTTGATGACTCTTCAAAGAGCCGGGGTGTAGCTGGAACAAACTGTCTGGAACAAGCAATTGATGCTCTGGGATGGTCTGAGCAGTGCCCTGTGCTGGGTCTCTTGGAGCAGGTGCCTTTCCATGGAACAAGATGGATGGCTGGGGACTGTCCCCACACCCTGCCAAGGAGTGGGCTCACCGCACAACAGCCTCCCCATGAGTGCTGGGGAGGAGGACAGGTGGTGGCTGATGGCCCAGGAGAGGCACCAGGTCAGGACAGCCAGCCTTGCACCTGCACGCTGAGCCCACCAAGGACACAGGGGAGAACACGGGCTCTGCTCCTCTCCCCCCTCGCCTCCTGTTCCCTTTATTTTTCCCTGCCTTGTTGCTGGGTAACTCTGTTTGCCCAGCATGGAAGGACTCTGTTTTCAGAAGAATTTCAAAACCAAAGCCTTTCTTCTTCAAACATAAGAAATGATTAATCAGAAACTTTGCTCGGTTTTTAGGTTTAGATTTTTTTTATGCAACCACAGGCACCAGGAAAAAAAAAAAAAAACAACAAAACCAAAGAAGGAATAAGCTTAAAAACTTTTGAGAACAAACATGAACAGATCTGTTTGCTGCTCTTGGCTAACCTCATCTTAAAATTAAATCCGACTTTGAGGTTTCAAGGCTATCACAGGTGTGGTAGTGCTTGAGACAAGCAGAGAGTGAGCACTCGATGTGGCATACAAGGGGAGAGTCCTTCCCCTGACCAAGCAGGGCTCCTTGCCCCGTTTTCAGACCATGGGCTGGTTTTTCACTCAAGCACAACCCTCTTCTGCTGCTCCTGCTCCATCATTTGCAAACTCACAGAGGTTTCTCTATGTTAAGCATCAAGTCCTCCACAAAGCCAGGGAAAGCTTCCATTTCTCTCTTCTCTCATGGCCTGCTCGTGGGTCTTAGTGCAGACTTAAAACCAGCTTGAAAATTGTCCATCCAGTCAGACCTCCCAGTGCTTTCTCAGAGAACAGGTCACCTCTCTGCAGGGATGGTCGTGGGAGCCAGCAGCGCCTCTGCCTCGCACGCCGCCTTCAGGGACCTGGGCTTCCCCTGGCAGATTTTTCTTTCCCCAGTGCAGATCAGATTAAACTGTTATCTCCATCTAAAATGCAACGGATTTCTCTTCTGCCTGCCACAGCCCACGTCAGAAGCAGATATTATATCACAACACAGTCTGTGAAACGCTAATCAGACACCTAACGGGAAATGTTTAGAATAATGAGCTGAAAAAAGCTGTGAAACTCATTCCCTGTGGCAGAAGGGAAGCTGGAGGGAAGACAGTTCGCTGTGGTCCAGGAAAGTGCTGTATTTTTCAGAAAGAGAGATGTGAAGCAGCCCTAAGCCCATCTTCTGAATATTACTTAGCATGTACTAAATCAGGCAAAACGAGCGTGACGGGATTTTTCATAAGGCAGTGGGTCACTGCCCAGCTTTCATTGGGGTGTATAAATAAGAGCGTGTAGGGAAGAGTCCATAAATAACAGTGAAGAATTCAGAAGCTGCAGGGATGCCACTCTGTGCCTTAACCCAGAGAAGCATCCCAATGTCCAGGTGACCTCCCTGAGCTTTGGGGGTGCACCCTCCTCCTCATCTTCTGCCTCTTCTCCTCCCGCCGTGGAGCTGCTCCCTGCCCAACCCGCGCTCCCACCACCAGGCACTGCCGTGGTGCCCAGGATCCAGCGCAGGGCTCATCAAAGAGCCGCCTGTTGAGGGATGCAGCCTCCTTGATCTCATGCAAACTGGTGAGAAATACATAATGCATGGGTTTAGACATAGCTGCCTCTTCCCCAGGACATTTTAAAGCCTCTCTTTGGCTGTCTGGGACCTTGGGTCGGCTCAGGCATGGCTGGATTTGCTGGCTCACACCAGCTGTGGGTAAGTGTTTTCCTTGATGTTCGTAGGAGTCCTTGCTTTTTCCCACCCACATGCTGCCTGGGCTTCGTCTTCTGCCTCCAAGGCCAAGCAGAACAGGATTGCACTCAGAAAATGTGTGTGATTTATTGCACCTCCCTGCAGGGAGGGAAGCACCAAAGGGAAGCGTGATTGACATCAGTGCGCATAACTCACAAAATCGTTTCATCTTGGTGCTGATATTAGCAGCTCTCTGGCCCCAAATTCCTCTCAGAGGCTCTCCATGGGATGCCTTCTCCTATGCACGGCATGCCTGGACTGCAACCAGCTCCACCAAATAAATGGCTAATGCCTGAGTAAAACGAGAGGCAGCTTTTCCCTCGATGCCTGATGCTTCAAAGTGCTGGGTTTGATCCCCACCAGTGGGGGAAGGACAGGGGCCAGGTGAGCCAGCATTCCCCCTCCATCCTCCCTGCTCTCCTGGCCAGACAAGGATTTGAATCCCTCCTTCCCTTGAGATTTGCTCCTCTGAGCAGCTGCCCTGGCTTTTTGCTGCCGCACAATCATGCTTGATTAGTTCCTGGAAATACAGAGCATTATTTCCATTGCCATTTATTACAGTCACCGAGACGTAAACTCAGGAGGAAGGGAACAAGAGGATACTGCAGGTAAAGGTTTTCAGAAGGCAGAGGAAAAAAGGCAAGAAAATCAAACCCTTGCCATCTAATAGCTCAGAAAAGCTTATTGTAAGGTAGTGCTGTCGAGGAGCCATGCCAGCCTGAAGAGCCATTTGCAAGGACACTGCTGGGAGGCAATCCTGAAGGAAAGAAATTGCGTGGCAGAGCAGAAGAGGGGGGCAGGACAAGCAGGGCACAGCAGTGGGTGCCGTGAAAGGGCTGACAGGAGGAGAAGAGCTAATTGCACCTGGAGTGGCTTTAGCCACTGCCTTCGCTCTTGTGGGATGCATTGCCCTTTGCACCCCCTCGGAGAGAGGAAGAGAGGAAATGCACTGCTGAATATCGAAAATCAATGCTTCTGCTGGTATTTAGAGAATTACTGCCAGGCACCGTGTGCCAGCACCGTGTGACAAAACGGAGCAAAACAAGGTGAGAGTTGAAGCTGGCTGTGGCAGCCCCAGAGTGCCCATCTGGGACCACGTGCCCATCCCAGAAGCAGCATCCCACCTTGGCAGCATCGTTCTTGTCATTGCATGGATTGCCTGCTAGAGCAGCAGGAGCAGTCCTTCAGTGGGAGGAGGAGGCACTTCACTGGCACTTGGTTAAATTCAAACTGAAACCAGCCTGTGGGTGGTTGTTTGAATCCTTGCCAGTGGGAAAGAAGGTGGAAAAAATAAAATTATTGCTTTGCAAATGACCTTTTTCTCTTGGGTTTATCTAGATTCCCAACACTATTCTTGATCAGCCAAAAAAAAGACAAAATGAAAGGAAAATTCATTTAATTAAAACACGTCTGAAAAAGAAAATGTAACCATCGTGTAAATGTCCAACACAATTCATTCTGCAAAGCCAGGAGGTGAATGGTCCCTCTGCAGTCCCTGTAAAAACTCCAGAAATGGAGAGACACCTGAATGAGGGAATCCCGGGAACAGATTGAGCCTATTTTGGCGTGCTCCGCGAGTGAGTCATGTCTGTGTGAGAGAGAAAGGCTGCTTGGGACATCACGGGAACCTTGTAGCTGTGCATTTCCAGCAGACGTCGGCTCTGCCATGCTGGCCATCCCACTGGGGGCCAGGAGAGTATTTCCGTGCTCCAAGTTCATCTTCTCCACGGGGTCCATCCAGGCAGAACAAGGGCTGAAGCGTGCTGATTGCTTTGTGCCAACAGATTTATGCAGCGAATAACCATGGGGGTTTTGCTCAATAATGAGCACACAGGGAAAAAAAAAAAAAAAAAAAAGCTATGAATTTAAAATTATTTGTGATTGAAGCACTGAGCTCCTTCTGCCAGGCTGGATCTTCAGGCAGGTACAGCTGTGACAAGGCAAGCTCCCTTGCTGCTTCAGCAGCAGCAGAGGCCAGGGATGAGGAGTGTCCTGCAGGAGGGATGTGTTTGTGAGCAGCTCCCAACACCAGGGCAGAGCCAGCCCTCAGTACATCGGGTTTAAGCACAGGGCTGTGTGCTGAAGACTCACAGCCGGTTAATGCGTGAAAGGGCAGAGGAATGTGAGGGTGAAAACAGCTCCAGCCACCAAGAACATCTCTGCAGAGCTGTGACCAGGTCCTGGAAGGGTTGGGGCTGGAGATGCCGAGGTTTTCATGGGCTGACTGAGAATGAGCCACGTGGCAACCAAGCAGCTTAAGGGATGTGCAAGTTGCACAAGGTCCTGGCACATCGTCCTTCCCCATGGCCACAGAGAGCCACGGGGAGAAATGACCATGGAAACAGAGCCAGGGAGGAGGGAGAGGGAAGGAGCCAGCAAGCGTTACCAATATTCCCCAAAAACTCCAGCTAGGCTCAGTAGGAAGGTGTGACTCTCCAACTAGAAGTGAAGTAGGAAATGCGATGAGGATGGAGATGCCAATGGAGGAAGCTCCATGCTCAGGTCGCCCCCAACGTGTGTCAGTGACGTATCTTCAGTGTCTCTGTGGCCTGAACTGCCCCTGGGTGCCAGGAGCCTGGACACGAGGCTCAGCCTGCACAGAAAAGCTGTGTGCTCAGTGCAAGTGGGCAAATCAGGTGGGGCGAGGGCTGCATGCCCAAACTGCTGGGCACAGTGCCTGCTGCCAAGGGAAGTCAGAGTCAGGGGTGTGAGGGAGGAATTGCCGGGGCCCTGCAGCACCTCAGGGTGCTTGATGGGGGCAGAAATCTTTCGAGCCATCTCTCTGAAAGGTGAGGGGAGTAGATAATGGGCAGCCAGAGCCCACTACGGCAGCAGGGCTGGTGTTGCAGAGTGGGTAATGGGTGATGGATTCAACGCTGTGCTCCAGCCCCACGGGAGAAGCTGCTCTGCCTCACAGAAGATGAGCCTTGACACGGGGCTCTAACCAGGCCAGGCAAAACAGCACAGCGAGAAATGCAAACGGAGATGGTCCTGCTCGTGCCAGCACCTCACCCAGCAGACTGTGTCAAAGGCAACAGGGCTGAGTGGCTTGGCAAGCCCAGGGGACTGTGGTGCCCGGGCTCACAGGGCTGCAGGGGAAGGTGGGCAAGCCCAGGCTGTGGGCAGGGTGATGGCTGGCATCAGCAGGCAGTGCCCACAAGTCCCTAGGATGATGCTTCCCCGGGTTTTGAGCTTGGCAGGACAGATGGCTCTGCAGCTACATCCAAAACTCATTTATTCTGAAAGCTGAGCTCAGACCCTCTGTGCATAACCCAGCCTGCAGATAACATCTCAAGCCCTGTGAAGGGCCAAGGCTGATTTACATGCTTCCTTATAAATTTAGTAACTTAGAGTTAACAAGGGCAAGCAAGGCGCTAACCATAAACATGGGCATGCGGATGACAGGTCTCTCCTCCCTCCACAGAAGCAGAAGCCTCTTGTGGCTGAAATACTGCCTGAAATGAGATTTTCTGTGGTTGATGGGATTTGCATTTAGGGCTGCACTTGGGGAGCCAGCGCAGAGCTCCCCAGGTTGCCCCTCTGGCCCGTGGGGAGCTGACAGGGAGGGAGTTCCGGCGCGAGCAGCCCCCGGAGGATGCCCCACGAGGGCTCAGAGGTGTTCTCTGCCAAATAACAGGGCCCTGGAGTTAAGAACACACCGAATAATTCATAGGAAGAAATGAATTATTAAATAACTTCTCATTATTGCCATCCTAATTACAGACCGTTAATTTCATACCTAAAAGGTGCTGTAGTATTCTTGCTGAATCATGTCTCGCTGGTCTCAGATTTGAGGGTTTCAACATGTCTGCAGGGTTGGAAGGCAAAAGCAAAGCTAGGGGAGCCAGGACAGGAACCTCAGGGGCAATTTCACCATTCGCTCTGCAGTGAAATAAATAATTCAGAAAATGCCTTTTCCCCAAACCCCGGGCAATTTCCAACACCTCAAATCGTCTTGCTGTATGCAACTACAATATATATTGTAACAGAAGGTGCAGTTTGGAAGCCAGAGGGTCAGTCTGCAGGACAGGGATCTGTTTGTGGGAAGCCAAACTTTGTCCAAAGGGTCTCGGGGTGCCAGGGCACTCCTGGGAGCAGCCAGGCTGCCTGTGATGCTTCCTCAGCCCTGGGGAGCCGCGTGTGCCAGGCGAGCTGACACTCTGGGACCTCTCCTGTGGTGGGCTGTCTGCTTTGGCAGTTCCCCCAGCATCGGCCAGCATCTCCTAGGAACGCTGCTAATGGGCTCCACGTGGGTCCCTGCTGCCGAGAGAAGAAAGGATCATTCCGGGGAAACGGCAGTTTTGCCTGATTTGTGTGGGTTTCCTTGTGCTTTTATGGCAGCCCATAAAATGGATCATCTGTCTTAAAAGAGATGGGCAGGTAATCAGCAGCTCAGCTCAGCTCTGCCTTGTGTCCTGGTGCAGGCTGAGGAGCCTGGGAGCACCCGGGGGGAGGCTCCACGCCGTCAGCTCCATCTGGGCCGTGTCACTGCTGCATTTTTCACCAGCAGGCTGAGCTATCTGGGGACTTCTCGGGAAAAGCGCCTGGGTGTGGGGGGGAGATGCTCCTTTCTCCTGAGGAGAGCGGGAGACAGCCACAACTCTATTTTCAGCTGAGGTTTCCAAGGCACTTGTTTACCAGCACTGCCAACGGAAGCTGTTATCACATTGGCACTGCTGACAGCTCTGTCTGCAGCTGACTTTCCAGGGGAAGCACCTCAAAAGCGCTGGAGGCAGTGTCGGAGGGAGACAGCAGCTGCATGCACTTGAAACCCGTTAATCGGTACCTGACTCAAGGGACACTGCTCTCCTTAGCCTTGCTGGGACAAAACGTGCCCCTGCTGACCAGTGCCAAGGGGCCAGGGGGTCCCCCTGGGGTGCTGCCTGCTCTGGGAGCAGTGCCTGGCAGCTGGATCCTCACCAGCCATCAGCAGGGTTAGGTGTCAGGGGGCGGCGGTGCCACGATGATCCCCGCTGAGCATCACCCTCTGAGCCTGTCACATCAGCTAGATCCAAACCCGATATTCTCGCCATGCCTGTGATGTCCCAGGTCTCTGGAGCAGCCCTCCTGGAGACTGTGCTGTTCTCTCTGCTGTGTTTCTCTCGGCTAGTCATTAGGTAATTACCTGGGAAGTCAATTGGGCTTGCCTGGATCAATTTATTTACTGCACAGCCATGCTGCTGATTTCTCCCAGGCCCACAAGCTGTGAAGAGCTGCTCTCAGGCACTGATGCAAGTGGCCAGCATGCTCAGGATCTGCGTCAGGAGACACTGAGCTGCTCTGGTGGAGCAGAAAGCTCCACCTTTTTCAGGGTAGCATCTGTGTAGGGGTCTTGTCCTGCTCCAGCTGCTGCTGTTTGTGCCAGGACCCCCATGCTGTGCATCCTGACTGCCTGCTGCCACATCACGGCACGCTCGGGAGCTGGCACGGGGCACCCAGCCCCGGTCTGGCCGGGGTCTCCATCCCTGCAGAGTGGCCACAGACACCCAGGGGAGCAAGGGAACCCTTCTCCTGCAGGCAGGGACATGCACTGCTGGGATACGAGGGATCCCAACGCACAGCTGGGGTGTGATGTCCGATTCAGTCCCGTCTCAACAGCCCTCGCAGCCTGGTGGGGGAGGCAGCTCGGGGAGCATCCAGTGAAGATTCCAGCCTTACGTCAGTCTCCCGTCAATTTCCTGGAGTAATGAAGAGGTAATTAAATTTTGCAGTGGAAGGGAAGCTTCTCCAATGGCGAGAGCATATTGTGGCTGCCGAGCTCATCAGGGGAAATGCTAGGCTCCAAATTAAATGCATTTACTGTTTCATGTACCCTCACTTACAATCGTTGTAATGAATCTGGGAATTAATTGTTTGCCCATTTAAAACAAGTCCCCTCTTGCACTGTGCCGTGCTCCCCTCTTCCCAGCTCTCTGTAATTTGATATTTCAGTTAGAAAACAAATTGACATTCATTGGAAAATCAATCTTTTCATTGTTTAACTCTCATTTCTCTGGGGAATGTGTGGGAATGGAATTACATCCTCTGATATGAACCCTTCCTGAATGCCTAATTGAGGCTGGGGAGCAGGGAGGCTGCCTGCCCCCCAGGAGCCACCAGGACCCCACACCGGCAGCATCCGTGGCGCTGCCTAAGGGAGCAGTCCACGCCAGAGAATAGGAGCTAGCTGCCTCGGTAATGAGCCCAATAATAGTCTGTCATTTATTAGCTGGGATAAAATGGAAAGTGCTTGTCGTGGCGGGGGAGAGAGCAACAAAGAGTGTGAAGAACAGCCTGAAGACACGCCGCCTTGTATTTATCCGGGCTGGGGAGGGGAAGAACAAACAAAATATGTCATTTTGTGTCAGTTCGAGAAGAGCTCGGCATGCTGCTGCTCCTGCCACCAGCGTCCCCAGGGACAGGGCTGGCGGGTCCCCAGGGTGCCCTCACAGCCCGTGCCAGCCGTCCCCTTTGCAGCAGGACAGAGCAGTGCCCGCCCAGGGCTTCGCTTTTCCCTTGTAAGTGGGCACTTTCTAAGCACCCCATGCAGCTGGCCTGGCAGCGATCCCTCTGCTTCCCACGGAGACACTTGCTGCTGGAATAAACTGCTACTTTTATGGGTAACATTGGTTGTCTTTTACACTTACTGCCGGAAAATGAATAGCCACTTTTATGCAAAAAGGTTTTACTGCGATATCAGAAAGTGCTAATGAATACACAGAACCAAATTATACGGTACCCCATGAGTCAAAACGCCCGGACAGAGATTTACAGCAAAACGAGTGGCAGGCAAAGATAAAAGCCTGCAACTAAAGCGGGTCATATAATTAATATCGGGGACAATAAATTTCTGAAAAATTGAGCTGTCAGTCCCTTCCACTCGGACTCCCAGCTCCATTTCAAAGGTAAATAACTTGCAGTCCCAAGGAGTTAATGCAGCAGATAAAGCACCACAGGAAAAGCAGCTTCTGCATTTGCAAGGGACGAGGTTTCCTCTCCCAGAGCATCACCCCCTGCCAGGGCACAGGCAGCAAAGGGGCTCCCTGCCCACCTACCAGAGGTGCAGTATCTGAAGGGGGCCTCCAAGGACGCCAAAGAGGGACTCTCCATCAGCATCTGTAGTCATAGGACAAGGAATAATGGGTTCAAAATGAACCAGGGAAAATTTAGGTTAAATACACGGAAAAAATTCTTGACTGTGGGGGTGATGAGGCACTGGAAAAGGTTGCCCTGAGAAGTTCTGGCTGTCCCATCCCTGGAAGTGTTCGAGGGCAGGCTGGATGGGGCTTGGAGCAACCTGGTCTAGTGGAAGGTGTCCCTGCCCATGGCACGGGGTTGGAATGAAATGATCTTTAAGGGCCTTTCCAACCCAAACTGTTCTACGATTCTATTTCAAGGGACTGCCTGGGAGCCACCCCACAGCCACCCAGGGCACCCACTGATAACTCTGGGGGGAACCAGTCCAAATCCAGTTCCTCCTAAGGGTCCAAGAGGGAAGACTAAAGGTCCCCAAAGCCGGGTGTTTAAGGTGCAATCGTGCTGCTGGCCCCCATATCCAGCGTGCCCCTCTCCCACTTCAGCCCAGCTGTGCCTTTGGCACAGGGAGCAGTGGTGGTGGTGCTGTGAAAGACAGCGTGTCACTCTCTGCAGCCCCATAATCACATTCCCTCCCTTTTCTCATATTCTCACTTAGCAACACCATATGAGCATCTTTGTCAGCCGCGTATTAGGAACCATTCGTCATAAAAAATTAAGGGCTATGAAAATAAAGTGACCTCTCCGAGGGCTTCAATTACACTGTAAGGTAATTGTGTCTTCCCCGGGCCTCCATCAGGGTGTTTGGGAGTCTTCAGGAACAATTTATGTATTTATTACAGTTTAAGTATCCTTAGCCCTCAGCTCTTTCCAGTAATGAAAATATATAGCGCAAAACCCAGCAAACACAGACTGAGCCATGTGCAGAATACGATGGCAATGGTCTCGGCCGTCACAGCGTGGAGAGAAGTGGCCATAACCCCCAGCACCCCCACAGGCCTCACAGCTGCTCCCACAGCACCTCCACAGAGCACAAATAGGTAGCAGGACAAGAAGAATCACAGCAATGGGACAGGGGCTAAAACCATCCAGGTCTGGGACTGGTACCAGGGTGAGGTAGAAAGCCTTTCCCAGGGAAAAAAAAAATACAGGTTCATTATTGTTCTTGGCACTAAAGGTTGCTTGGAACTGGGACAGAAAGGCAAAGCAGGCTTTATTTTATGGAGGGTTGTTTGGGGTTTTTCTGCAAAGCCTTTTTTTGTGTGCAAACCCCTTTGCAGGGAAGGAGCAGGGAACAGCTGCAGAGGCTGGAGGCAGGTTCAGCTCGGTGCACGCCAGGAGCGGGGCTGTGGCTGAGGCTCTTTCTGCCTGGGGTTTTACTGAAGCAGGGTCAGGACAGCGAGGCTTCCCCTCACCCCTGAGATGCCACGGATGGGGTGCAGGCGACCCCCTGCAGCCGTGCCCCGATGCTGACCTGTTCCCACGGGAGCTGGTGGGTCTGGCCACCACTGCTTCCTCCCTGCCTGGGACAGACACCACGCAAGGAGAAGAGATGCTGTGAAAAACAAGGTAATTCAGGTCCTCCCCCGCCAATTCCCAGCCTTGAAGGGAACTGAGCATGTTGGCAGGGAAAAGTCATCTGAAGGGCCCAGGCTTTCTTTCCCCCTCAGCTCTGAGGAGCAGGTCTCCCTGGACCTGCACAGCCAAAATCTGTGCTGAAGATGCAACAGAAAAAAAAAGAGCCTTCTAAGATGCCACTGGAAAAAGAAAGACAAAAAGCAATTTTTTTTCCTTGTCAGAAAGACACCGAGTCCTACACCTTGGGTGAGAAAGAGATGATTTAACAAGAAAAAGATGTCACTAAAATCCCTGGGCTATAAATCATTCTTCTTACAGTCTTGCAGCAAAAAAACACTTAACAGCCGTTCTGTGCCATGCGAGCGCAGGAGCCCATGTGGGGGATTGCATCTGATCCAGGATAAACGGGCAAATGGGCCCAGCCACTTGTTTTATAGTTGTAGGAGAATTATACAGCACCTGGGAAATATTTCCTGCTCCTGCTGAGTTGCAGGCTAATGTCACGAAGACGATGCAGTCGGCAATAGATGTGCCTGGAAGATTCAAGGACGGTGTGCTGGGGGCACCCTGGGAGGAGGGTGTTGCAATAAAAGCCTTTTGATCACTCATGCAGGTGGCTTCATCAGGCAATTTACAATTTATTTAATTTTCTGGCAAATAAAAAGAAAGAAAGAAAAAAAGGCTGCTGCTCTAAAGCAGAGATCCAGCAGCCTCCCACCCACAGAGTCTGGGTTGTGAGGCTGGGGGGGAACCTCCAATAGGGACGTGTGTGACCAGGGCAAGTGTCAGGAGAATTTCCAAAGGGTTCAGATGGACACATCCTGACACAGAAACCATTAAGCCAGATGCAAGAGGATGCTCTATTGCTGCATTGATTTAATTGCTAAAGAAGAGGTAATTGCTTGGGGAGTAGCGCCCGTGATCCGATTATAGTCAGTGGGAGCAGAGGGCAGCCCCAGCCAGCAATAGAGCCTCTCACTGCTTCAAAAGTGCTGAAATAAATCAGGGGAAATTACCAGCAAAACTGACTGGGTGGAAAAAAACAATACCTAAATGGCTGTGAATGGAAAGTGAAAGAGCTCTTTAAGAAGTGTTGTAGAAACAGCAAAGGAAACAATTTACCCAGAAGTTAGCCTGACAGCTGTTAGAAATCAGAAAACAATAGCTGGGAAACAAGAAAGGGAAAGGTGTCTGAAGAAGATGCTGCGAGAAGCACGAGAAATTGGGATGAGAAGCAAAGTAATAATAAAATGTTCAGTGTTGGTATAGATGCCACTGTTCCGAGGAGGAGAATTTAAACAGAGTGAGAAAAGAGACAGCGGATCCTCCTGTGGGCAGGAAAGGCTGGCAGTTTGGAAGAGGCAGGCAGGTGTGATTGAAAGAAGGAGGGCATGCATTTATACCAGCTGAAGGTGATGGATGCTCTCTCTTCTATTTTCACCAAAGAGGCATATTTAAAACTGGCTGACCTACCTAGCTGCCTCTCTGGAGCCTGCAGCACTGGCCAGGTCACTCCTGCCCCACGTTTAGTGGCTGAGCCAGACTGGAGCTGCTTTCCCCTGCCTGGAGCACACAGAAACGGATGGAAACTGAGGGGCTGTGGACACCATCGAGGGGTGGATGGCACTGAGTATTGTGCCCAAGCCATGGTGATGCCACCTTCTTCCTGCTCCCTGCTCCCCACATCCTTTGCAGGGCTGATCTCCCATGGTGGTGATGAGAGGCACCATGTGCCCACCAGTGCCTGAGGACTGGGTGAGAGGGGCCAAAACCAGCTGGGAGGTGAGAAGATCACACCAGGCTCTCAGGTGCCAATTATGGTCCTGATATGACTTGCTGGCACTGAGCTCAGCTTCTGCTCCAAGGGCACACGAAGGCAGCTTTCAGGTCCTGGCTGCAATAGGCAACATCTCCCTGGGGAAAGTCCAGCTGGTTCAGGTGAGGAGCAGCATCCCTGTCTGGAGAGGCAGGACCTGCAGTGGATGGGCTGGTTTGGGAGCACCCCTGCTCACCCACTCTCTTCCCAGCAGTTTTGCTCATCTGAGAGAAACCACTGTTGTGGTAAGTGACTGCTCAGTATCCCACTGCCCTTTCTGCCCGGCAGAAAGCACCACAGACATCCTCTGCCCTGATATTCAGGTTCCTGTAACCACCAAAAAGCAGATCTGCTGCCCATCCCACGTGCATTTGGAGAGCTGCTGGCATGACTGAGGACATCCCCTCCTGACTGCTCAGCAGAGTCACCTCTCAGTCAGCTTCCTCTGCTGTTGGACCAACTTCATCGTTTTACTTTTGGTTCAAATCTTTCCACTGTGACCCCAAGGAGAACAGCCACGAGTTAATGAGTGGTCTTTGTTTTCCTGAACTCTGAATGTGCCACAGCAGCGCAGGTGCAATTATTGAGAGCTGGACATTAACCTCCGTATGAGCCCGGTCTCGCTGCTTTTCATTCCTTTGGTTTTATTGATCCTCTTTTCTCAACTTGTTCTTGCTTCCTCTTTTTTAAAGACTTAGAAATTAATGGGCAGCTCAGAGGAAGCACTGCTGCTGTAATGAAAAAATATAGCAGTTCAGTGCTGTAACTTTCTGGCTGTTCTCTTGGGCCCTCGTTACGTTTGTTTCCATCTGAACACCATTTCCGTAGGACGGCTCCAAACAATATTGTATTAGCCTTAATTCTGACCTCGCTGCAATTTCTACCAGAAAATTGTTTCAGCTCGGAAATGGGCAGATTTGCTCTTCAGGCCAATGAAAACAAGTCTGCAAGGTTGAAAAGAAGATGTCAAAAGCAGGCACTAAAGATCACTTAAAATGATAACAGTTGTACTTGAAGCAAAAATAATATACAAAGCTTCCATCCAGCAATTTTCATCCTCAGACAGCAAAGTGCTTTACAACAGAGTTCACTGTCAGCAGCCCTGTTTAAAAAGGCGAGCAGAAATATGGCTTTTGCTTTCTTTGCTGTGTTTCTCTACCCCAAACCAGCTTGTTAACCAGGCTCAAAGGCTTTCCTGCTCCCCCAGGATGTGTCAGTGCCCACCTGGCTGATGGCACCACAGGGTTTGGCATGGGGGCCAAGGAAAGGTTTGTTCTTGCCTGATTAGCTGAATCCTCCTTTTTTTCCTTTTGTCTTCCCACTGAATAAAGGGAGCTGGCTTTGATCTGAGAGGGGATAACGCAGCTGCTTGGTTTCTGTGCCCTGTTGGCTCGTCCTCGTGCTGCAGAGGTAGCTGGAGCCACCAAAACATGTCCTGTATGCCCAGGTCCTCAGCTGTGTGGCTACCAGGCACTTTCCCCCTGTTTCTGAGCTGAACCTTGTGCTCATTTTAATGGAGCAGGTTTCCTCAGCTGCTGGAAGTGGGTGGATTTTTCCTGAGCTGAGTGCTGCCCGATGGCACCCTGACACCTACCCACTGGTTTTCCTCGTACCTGCTTCCTTCTGCAAAGTATCTGGTGCACCAGAAATGCTGCTGAAATAGCTGCAGAGGGGTTTTTATTTAACCCTCAGAGCTGGCCAAGGGGTAAGAGGTTGCACCTTTGGCTGGGCTCACGCTGGGCTTCCTCTTTGCACCTCCTCTCTGCTGTAGAAACGCTGGCATCGCGGAGGTTGCTGCCGAGTAAAGCTCAGCAAGGAAATCGTTCCTGCAGGAAGTTTAATTGCAGCCATTAAGCCTTTAATCTAACTGTGGTGTGCATCTCTAAATGGCGATGCCATCGCTGAAATACAGGCACGCAGCCACATTCCTGCTCGCCGCTGCCTTAGCATTGTGTTTACAGCTATTTTTAGTGACCCAGAAGCAGGTAGCTCCACACTTACTTGGCCAGAAAATTAATTTTTAAAAAAATAAATAAAACACACACACACAAACAGAGACAGAGAGAGAAGCAAGCCTATCTATCCTTGGAAAATGTCCTCCCCCAGCTTGCCATTCCAAGGACCGTGGGCGCTGTTTGCAGCTGGCTGTGTCTGGGGGTTTCTGCTGCTGAGGCCTCGTGGCCTGACCTCACCTGGGACACAGAGACCCCCCACCCTGCTGGCTCAGCCCCCTTCCTGCCACTCCACAAGGCACACGGGGTGAGCAGGGGAGAGCCCATCAGGTCTCTGCTGTCCCTCACCACTGCAGCCCAGCCCAGCCTGACCCACCTGCTCCCCTTCTGTGCTTGTGACCCCAACCTCTCCTTGCTGTCCCATCGCCCTCCCTGTGGTCCCACCAACACGCTCTTGGAAGCTCCCATTGATCCTAGAGCTCAGGATGAGCACGTGCTCCAGACCTGAACGTGAAAGTGATGCATTGTGAGGAGTTAGAAAAGGAGGAGCAGTGTGACTCACCTGGGGGGGCTGGGGAAGGAGATGCTGGTGACCAGCATGGGCTTGTTCACCAGTGGAGGCTGATGCTACAACTGCACTGCAAGTCCCTTCCTCTGGCTCCTTGAGGTCTTCATCCACAGGGAAAAGCCCAGGAGATCCCAGCAGAGTCCTTTGGAGATGTGTGGTGGGAATGGAGCTTCCCCACCGAGAGGAGTGGCTGTCAGAGGCACAGCGCCTTCCCAGCCCACCTTACAAGCAGGGCTCAAGACTCTCCTCTGTGAAGCAGAAAGAGCTTTGATTTTTGTCCAGCCACATCTAAATGAGCTGTCCTGTGAGAAAACAGATGCTTAAAACTTTTAGACAAACACGGACAAAGTGGGATACCCCCCAAAAGGCTGCTTTAAATAGAGATTTCATTTCATCTGGATGTCTTATTGCAGTAAAATCTTATCTGCAAGTTTCAGGGCTGCCTGGGAAATCTTGCTGCCTCACCAGGGAAAAGGATATTTAAAAAGGATTAAATCTGACAGTCTTATACTAAAAGTGGATTTTTAAGACATAAGCAAAGACTCAAGATGGAAAGGTTAGTGGCCTGTTGAAAATGCATCTGCATTTAAGCTAATAAAACTTAATTTCTAGTTGGTTATTAACAGACTGGATGTGATGAGCCGTGTGGCTGCTGGGCTCAGGTGCTGATGAAGGCAGGCAGGTGCTGTGCCAGTGATGGGAAGAGAGGGGAGTCAGAGCTCCCCTTTCAGCACAGACTCCCCCCACCAGTCTCCCCAAATGCTGCGGAGGTCCTGGGAGGGCAGAGGCACAATGCAGGGCAACAGCAGCAGGCTTGTGAGAGCAGGCACTAAGGAAGTGTTGGTTGGTATATCGAGGCCCCACCAGCAAGGAAAGTATTTTGACCCAAATTTAAAGCATATTAGACACCAAAGAGCCCACTTCTCCTTCCAGATGGGAGGTCTCATCACCCTTCCCCTCATCCCACAGGAGAACCCGTGCATCGATTAGTGCTTGGCTCACCCTACAGCTATGAAGTAATTCAAATCGATCAAACATGTCGTCTCCTTGGCCATTAAGGCTTGCTCCAATTAGCTTCAGCTTTAAAACAGAGCAAGTAAGAGATAAATTCTGTTTCACAAAGCTCCCGCCTATATTTCTCCCCAAATGTTGAAATGACATTTCTGCCCACTGAAAATAGGACCTTGGAAAAGACTCTCTGGATAGTTCATTTGCTGGAAAATAGAATTGACAGCGCAATTAATCTCACAGCCTGTGACTTTTAAACCAGGGCTGTCAGTGTAGGCGCTCTGGGATGAGAACAGGAGAGGCTGGATAAATATCACAAGATGCTGCTGTCCCAGAGATACCCAGCCTCTCCCTGGAGCCCGGCACCCTGCCCGCTATGCCCACGGGCTGTGTGGCTGCCCAGGCACCCATGGGCTGCCCCGAGCCCAGACCTGGATCTGTGTCCCTTTGTGCACAGCTGGCCTGGACCTGGCTGGTGGGACAGGGACCATTGTCCCCAGCCCAAATCAGCACCAAACCTGCCTGGCACAGTGTGGAACCCGCAAGCTGAGCCCAGGTGTGCTGTGGCACCACAGAGCCAACAATTCCGTCAGTCAAAGCTACTGTCCCCCACAGGGGACCCAGAGCCCAGAGCCAGCACAGAAAGAGCCCCAAAAAGGAAATGCTTTGCCTCCCATCTTCCTTTACAACCAATGATCCCACTGAGCTCCTTACCACAGCCCTCTGTCAGCTGCAAGCACAAACACCCTTGGTAAATAACTGGGCACGTTGTCTTGGGCTGACCTTATGATGTGTGTCCCCCATCGCCGCTCTATGCCCACACATGATTCCTGTGCCTTTCTGTGTCTTTAAACTGGGTGCAAGAGAAAGAAAAAAAGCCAGAGGAACTTTTCAAAACAGTTTTTGTTACAAGTACACGGTGGGGAGAGAGCTGCTGCTGCTGCTGCTGCAGAGCAGAGGCACCTTCCTGCTTTCCCTGGCTCTGGGCTCCTTTTCTGGGAAGGGAGAGACGCAGAGTTCAACTCCTTTGTTTCCCTGGGACTTTGGTTTTTTTCTCCTTCTCTTCTGGGCTGTTCAGAGCACCAGAACATCAGAACCTCACTGGGAGCCCTCACACCTCGGCCCAGAGGGGCCCGAGCCCACACAGCTCCGAAGAGGAGAGAGAGGGAGAGAGAGAGCACACCCACGGAAAGGACTCTCAAATCTTCCCAGGTTTTCTCTCCACAGCGAGAGGTTTTATTATTTAGCATTATTCTTTTCCCATGTGTTTGTTAAATAAATAGGGTTCTTTTCCCTTCTTTCACTTTCCTTCAAGGAATTTTTTCCTGAACCTGGTGGTGGAGGGATGGCTGTAACCTGCCTTCTGTAGAGGAGACGTTCCTCCCAGAACCTTCCTCCAAATTCTGTCTCAAACAGGAAAACACGTGCTTGTAGAAGGGCTTCCACTGCCAGTGGCTCAGCCTCACCAAACAAGTCCCCCAAGCTGCTGGCCATGGCAGCTCCACCCCTCTGGGGCCAGGGCTCCATCACATCTGTGTCCCAGCGTGGATTTAGGGGCAGAGCTGACACCTCTGCGCCTGGCACCACACCAGCCACGCTTAAGGGATGTGGGCAGAGGAAGGCAGTGACGGCTTTGCAGGTAGCTGGCTGTGGCTGTGACCTTACCAGGAACAAGCCATCCCTTCAGCTCCCACACAAATTATAGGATCAGCCTTGTAGTCCATCTAGAGCATTAAGTATCTAGTTCCTTGGGTTGCTTTTGTTATCCTTATTACTCTTTATTATTATCATCATCATCTTCTTCTCTACAGGTATAGAAACACCTCAGGCTATCAGGTTCTGCTGTGGCAACAGCTCAAATCCTCTCTGACTCCTGCATGGAATCCTTGACATAAAAAAGGCCTCTACCGGGTGTCACTTTCCTCAGCTCCATCTCCGTGTGCCAGAGGAAACAGCAGCACTTTCCTGCTGTTTTGTTCTTGCTGCTATCTCCTGATCTGCAGATTGAATACAACGCACCGTCATCTCCTAGCCTTGATCCCGAGGCAGGATCAGTGGGATTAAATTCCAGCTTTCCTTATAACCTTCCTTCCAAGAGCTGTCTTGAAAACCATGTCGGGATGTCCCTCAGCATCCCATGCTGCACCCCGGCAGCCACAAGTGTCCCCTTGCAGCAGTTTCCAGGCTGGAAGTTGTCCCAGGAGGACAGGATTGTCCAAAACCCCACAGCACAAATGCTGCTGAGTGACTGAGGTGACCCAAGCCATGACAAGTGCCATTGAGAACCAGGAAATTGCTGGGAGATGCCACTTGTCCCCCATTCCTGCCTGTTTCTAAATTTGCCAGGAAAGGCTCCAACGCAGACTGGCAATGCCCAGTGTGGCCCACAGCACAGGCGAGTGAGCCCTCTGTGCTGCCCCCAACTCACGGGAAAATTGCATTTCAGCCCTGCACTAGCAAAGAGCAGCGTGCACACTCACCAATATTGAGGTCCTTCATAAAAACACGGTTTCTGCTCCGCTCTAATTGCTCCAAAGGAAGCAATTGCATTATTGCTCCCTCCCAGTCATTGTCCCCCGCCAGCGGACGCTCTCCACCAGCTCACAAAGTTTGCCCTCGACACGGATTAGATCAGAGTGCTCAGGAGGTGGAAATGTGTCTGCCCTGCCTGTCATGCCTTGCTGGGAAGGACAGGTGCAAAAAGGCTCTCCCAGGTTTCCCAAACTCCTGATGCAGTCTGGAGTCAGGGGCCAGGAACCGACCAGGCTGGGCAGAGATCCTCTTCCAGCCTCACCAAGGGGTTAATTTAGGGAAGAGAGAGGCCAGCAGACCTTCTCTGTTGAGCAGGGGTGCAGCCACACTACTTTCCTCAATCTCAGCTCCTAACCAGGGCTGTGGGTGCTGTTTCTGTGTCCTGAGGCTCAGCCTGGCTCTGCTCCCATGCCAGGAGGTTCCCAGGCACCCAGGGGATACCTGGAGGCTTGCAAGCTGCAGGCAGCAAGGTGTCACCTCGGCGCTGTGCTAGCACTTAGGGGAAAGAGCAGAATAAATGTTCTCACAGAGCTGGCATGCTAAAACATGATACAAGCTAGGCCACAACTCACCTGACCTTGCATTTCACATCATTTCTAATGACATTTGCCATTAATAAATAGCCTGTCACTTCCCTCTGCTCTCAGGCTGCTGCTGCAGAGCACAGGGTGTCCCTCCTTCAGGCATTCACCCCTGGGAGATGTTCCCTCCTGCCATCATTTTCCCATTCAGCAGCCAGCAAGGGATCAAAGGACCAAAGGGACCGGAACCCTTCTGCTTTGGGATGGCACTGCTGGTGTGATGGCTTGGAGAGGTCTGGGCTGTGGCTTGGGGCTGGTTGTTCCCCTGCACACCCCGTGCCCCAGCTCCTGTGAACACACACACACACTCTCCTGCCTGCCTCAGGAATTGCCCATTGCCATGGAAACGGTGGTGACATCAGGCACTGCGAACGTTATTCCAATGACTAATTGCTTCATGAACGGGGAGCCAAATTACTGGAACAACTTCCAGGCCCCAGAGATCTGTATTTAACATCCAGGCAGATGCCAAAAAGTGTCCCTCACCTGCGGGGATGCTGGGCAGGACCGCACGAGGACAGCTGGGGACCCTTGCCCAGGCTTGGACGTGCGGCACAGAGGGGCTCTTTGGGCTGCAGCCCACTTTTACTTTAAATCCTAATTTTCTGTGCTTCTTGAGAGCTGTTTTGTACGTGTTTAAGCTGCCTGGGCAGTGCCTAGACTCTAGTTCAGGTGTACTCCTGTTCTTCCTTCTCACAGGGATCTGTGGCACCTGCTGCTGCTGACAGCAGACTGCCTGGCCTTTCTTCTCTCTTCTTTTTCTCCTCACATGCCTTTTGCCTTCTCTGTGGCTCTTTTGAGCCAAAGGCCCATAGGATGAGGATCCTATCCTCCCAGAAAGTGCAGCTTTCCAGCACCCTGCTTCGTGCTGCCCCTGTGGCCATTCCTGTCCCTGGCTACACAAATGGAAGCTGCACACACGGCAAGTGCCTGCTCGTCCCCATCCTTCATGGGAACTGCCTCTCATGCTCCTACTCCGAGAGCCCTTCCCAGCTTTCACACCCACTGCTGTGCCCAGAACCCCTTCAGGCAGGGCAGCTGTGTCTGTGCAGCTCAGAAAGGGAACAACAACCCCACCGTGCACTCCAGGGCTTGCATCCACAATGGCCAAGCCCAAAGATGAAGAAGAAACGGCCCAATTTCAATGGCAAGACTGAAAGCTGATGCCTCGCTTGCCCTGGCCACTCCTAATGCTCAAAGATGGTGCAAGAACCATTGGTGCCTCTGGCAGAATCAGAGGATGCTGGCAGAGACACCTTCCACTAAACCAGGTTGCTCAAAGCCCCATCCAACCTGGCCTGGAACACTCCAGGGATGGGACATCCGCAGCTTCTCTGGGTAACCTGTGCCAGGGCCTCTCCACCCTCACAGTGAACAATTGCTTCCTAACATCTAATCTAAACCTGCTCTCTTTCAGTTGGAAGCCATTCCCTCATCAAATGTCCCTCTCCCTCTTTTTTAGAAGCCCCTTTCAGGTACTGGAAAGATGCCATAAGCCTGAACGACCTACAGGGAAGTCGGGCATCCCACAGCACAGCCAGTGTCTGGGCTGGGGGATGCTGCTTATCCCATCAGGACATCATTTCAGAGAATTCATCAGACTTCAGAACAAGGCAAAACTCCAGGAAGAAGCTGCTTTGCCACAAGAGCCGACGTGAGAGACACTCGGGGGGTTGGCTGTTCAATTATTCTGTTTTGAAATAACAAACACCATAAAAATGCCCCAGTCAGAGGCAACACCCAGCACAGGACACTGAAGCTCCTGCTCTCAGCAGACAGCTGTGGATGCAGGGCTCTCACTTGTGGACCACTTTTCTCTGAATCTGCTGGATCCTGGAGCCACCTGAGGAAAAAAAAAAACCAACAAAAAAACCCGACAAAAAACCTAAAAACCAACCAGGCCAGCTCTGTATGTTTATTCATTTAAATATTTTAAATCCCTTCCTTAAGGATATGTGATAGCTTATTGCATCAGCAATTTATAACTCCTGGCTCCCTCCAGCATCCTAACTGTTTATGGCTCTGCGTTATTTGCTGCCTGACACCGAAATAAGAAACATGATGGAAATTTGTTGAGGAGTTATCCGGGCGGCCCGGGATGCAGCGCAGAGGCGCTGGCAGAGCTGAGGGGCATCCAACCCTCCGTGCCCAGCGCTGCCTCCCTCCCTCCCTCCTCCCGCCCCGCAGCCCCCTGGCCGTGCCGCATCCTCCTCCAAGCCCTCCGCGCTGCCCGAGCAGGCTCTGCCCGAGCACCATCACCACCTCAATGAGCAGCAGGCACCGATTTCACCCCGTGCCGCTCCGGGAGGCGGTGATGGCACGGGAGGCAGCGCCGAGCCCGAGCCGAATGTCCCCGTGCCTGAGCCCCCGGGGACACCGAGCCACGGGGGAGGGCGGCTGGTGCGGCAGCGCTCGGGAATCCTCCCAGTGCGTCCTCGCAGGGCTCCACGGCTGCATTTAGCGCGGCAGCCCTACTCATAGATCCCCATCCATCACGAAATGTCAGGCCCTCCTACAGGGATAAGTTAAGAACAGAACTGCCTTCTTTTTTTTTTTTTTTTTTTTT
>VZTA01023741.1:753343-828879 GCA_013398855.1 Mohoua ochrocephala | reverse complement strand
TCCCCCCCGGCACACAAAAAAATTAGTTTTTCTCCCTTTTTTTTTTTTTTTTCCTCTCTTTCTAGACACAAAAGTGCACTTTGCCGTGCTGGACGGACGCACGGCTTTCCCCGTGGGCTGCCAGGGGCTCTGGCTGCAGCCCGGGCGGCCACAGCAGCCGCTCTCGCTCATTAATAGGCTCATTTAGGCAGCCGTCCCCCGCAGCGCCCATTAACACACATGAGAGAGTGCCCGGAGGTGAGAGCTTCACTAATCAAATGTGCTATTAAGATCCTAATCCATTTCATTAGCCCATTTCATTTGACACTCAGTGAGGCTCAGAGATGCTCTGTGTAACGGGGCTGAAGGCACACGGCCTGTCCTGTGGAAAAATAATCCTTTTTATTAGACCCATAATTCCCTTTTATCTTGCATTAGTTTGTTTCTCAAGCTGAAGGGCGCCAGGGATGTGCAGCTCTGGCAGAGATGCCGGGGATTTTCCCCTCATGTGTGAAACGTGTCATCATACCGAGTGTAAGACTGGGAGGGATCAGGGCAGCAGCAATATCCAGAAATAAAAGAAAAAAAAAAATAACTGCAAACCAGGATACCTGGTTATTTGATTGCATATTACCAGACCGTATTTTGGGGATGTTATCTAGATGAACTGACTCTCTGAATATTTTGGAGACTGAAATGATTAAAAAACTTCAGGTCCCTCTGAAATAATTTCTAATTTCTCTCTTCCTTTGAATGTCAGCCACGTGAGGCCTCCAAGTTCAGCCGAGGGGCGGGATGAGGAATGAAATACAGATTGTTGGGCAGGCTGAGGAAGCAGCGAGCTGAACCTGCAGGTGTGTGTCAGACAGAGAGGCTGGCACTGCCTCATTCTCTGCACAGACCCCGTGTCTCCTCTTCCCAACAATGAGCGTGACGCTGCGTGACTCCGCCTGGGAGCTCCACGCGGCCCTGGGGATTCTGTGCGTGGGGAAAGGTCCTAAGTGATCAGATAAGCAAGTCTTCCTTATCAAAAAAGCATTCCTAAATATATGTATTTCCCCCACAAAAGCACGCTCGGAGCTGCATTAAAACGTCATCCTATTAAAGAAATATTTTATGAAACAATAACTTTGTGGATATAATATTCATCTCGAGGAGTAGGTTGTGGCAGCTCTTCAGAAATAGCTGAGGAAGATGCCTACATATCACTGAAATGTTCCCACTGAGCAAAGCCGAAATGCTCCAACTGCAGGATAAGCAAGCTCCTACCTGCATGTAGCCTTCTGCCTGGAGTTCCAAGGGTTCTTTGGGAGCAGCCCCAAAAGCCAGCAAGCCTCCCAGGCCGTGCACTGGCACCAAAACCTCCCTGAGCTCACCCCAGACTGCTGCCGCTGCTCCGTGGCAGGAGAGGAAACGCGGGTGGCATCCGGGCTGGGTGGCAGCTTCTTCCTGGCTGGCCCAGGCTGGCTGGGCATGAAGCGGGTTAACACACCCCTGGAGCAGCCTGCACCATCCTCCCCAGCAGCACCCACCTCGGGTCCCATCCCCAGGCAACATGGGAGAGGACAGGAGGTGCAGCCTGGTGACATCCTCCTCGCTCTTTCTCGCTGGGGTTGCTCCTTGAGATGGGCAAACAGGGACTGGTGCTGTCACCACAGCCAGAGGTGGCAGGGGAAGGGACGAGTGGCAGCCACAGCATCTCGTACAGCAGGGCTCTTAGGGGGACACGGGCCCTTTTGATAATTTATTAGCATACAGAGTCCCTGCAGCCAAAACAGCAAAATCCCTCTTCCTTGCTCTGTTCTAACCCACTTTTTCAAGACAATTTCTGAGCAATTCATGAGGGAAAAAAAAAAAAAAACAACTTTAAAAAGCATCTTTACTCTTAGAAATTCAATGCCATCTGCTCCCTCAGCATTGCCCAGGGCATTCACCTCCCCCTGAGCAGCCAGTGGATGGAAGCAGGCTCCCACCTGTGCCCACCCCCGGGCTGCCACAGCCACTGCTGTGCTCTGTAGGGTCCCTGGCAGAAAAACAGAGCTCAAAGTCTACTGCCACATTCCTGTGCTTGAGAAAATGGTGTTGGGAGAGAGGGAAACTGCACAGCACTGCTGGTGGGCAGGGAGCTGCCAAGGGCTCCCGACCCGCCAGCGCTGCCCTTGGCAGTGAAGCCAAGTGCAGGTCTAGTCAGGGCTCATGTGTGAGAGCAGCAGCAACACAGGATGTAGGCAGCAATGCTGGGCTGCAGCTGGAGCAGGGGGAATGTCCCTCCGAGATCCTCAGTGCAGGTTCAGCACGGGCTGCATTAGATACTCACAGCCTGACTGTGTTCAGCGCTGCCAGGGCAGCACTGGGAAACTTCTGCCCCAGGTTCTCCCTTCAGGTATATGGGGAGAGATGGGGTTTTTTTAAAAAGCATCATCATCTCCAAATAAAATTAAGCACAGGCAAGCAAGAAATCCCTGCTGTGGGTGCACAAATCACTCCCATCCCTATCTCTGCTGGCCGCAGAGGCTGGAGCGCGGCCGTGGCTGGCGGGCAGCAGTGTGCTCTTGCAGAAAGTGTGTTCTCCAACCCCCTTGGGGCTGGCATCTTCTCCCTGGGAAGCTTCACAGCCTGGTGAGCCCGTTCCTGTCCCCATCACGGGTCCCAGGGGAGCAGCAGGGCAGCGCACCCCCAGCCAGCTGTCCCCATAGGACCCCCACAGGGATGGCACCTTGGGATGACACTGTCCCTCCCCACTCCAGTCCTGCCCTTCCCATCCTGCAGTCTCCCTTTCCCCACAGCCCTTACAGTCCAAATCATGGCATTTGCCTTTCCACCACCACACAGGTCTGTGTTCATCCCGTGCCGTCCCCGTGCCCAGCCCAGGAGGTGCAGACCCCAAATGCGTCAATGAAAAGCTCTTCTTGACTTAGCAACACGAGTTACAGCATGATGTAAAGGCCTATTAAAGGCTGGTTTCTAGAACAAATGCTGCCCCCGTGGCTAATCAGCAGAATATTTCCTTCATTGAGAGACAAAATTAATATTGCTGCTTGGCAGATGCAATGATGCCAAGCAAATAACTTGCAATCGAGCTTTATTGTTACGATGCCTTTGGTTGCTGGCCTTGGCCTCGAGAGGGTAGCAATGAAAATGGGAGAACACAAACGGAAACCTCTACAAGCCTGAAATAAATGCATGCCCTGAAACTGCAGGCAACCAGGGACTAATAGGAGACATCAGCATGCACAGCACAGGCTGGGCACGCTGCCCTGTCCCCTGTGGTGGTACCCAGCAGGCAAGAAGACAGGCACACAGCCTCGGCCAGGACATCTGTCCCAGCCCCCAGGCAGCCTGGACCCCTGACTGGGGGCTTTAGAGTGTATTTTCATTTTTAAAAGGGGTTTGGGAAGCGAGAAGACGCTGTGTCAACACCATGAAAGCTGGCATTAATCAAGGGTGACAACGTGGTCTCCTTGCCAGTGGTTAGCATTAAAAAATACATATTAGCATTTTTAATATTAATCAGTATAAACAAGAAAGATACTTCTATAAAAACTAATTAGAAAGCTCCTTTACTTAGAGGACACTAATGAATTAATATCACATCTCAGGGCTGTAGAGCATCCGTACAAAGCCCTCCTCGGGCTCGTGGCTCGCCCACACCTCACACCACAAGTCAGGGCTCATTCGCTCAGACCAGGGGCTAATCCTGCCCCAGGAGACACAGAGCACCTTGTGCCAGCCACAGGATGAACTGTGCTTCAGAGCCCGTGGTCAGTCTAAGGCTTCTCCCCACTCCCTGCCGAGCCCGTGGCAGGAGTGGACATTTTATGGCATTAATGGTGCAGCCCGGATAAGCCGAGTCATTCCAGGGCCTGACGCCGCCGAGGGATGGGGCTGAGCCAGTGCAAGAGGCAGCGATTCCCATGCTCACAGAAAACACACAGGCTCTGACCTGCCTTTCATCCCACGGCAGCAGGAGGCTGAGAGCTGGGGCACACACCAGCTCCCACACCACGCTCCACGGCCAGTCTGGCTCAACAGATCCATGCAATAGTACCCCAAGAAAGCCTCTGCCCCTTGCCTTTCCACAGCCAGACCCCTCATGCCCTGTGTCCTCCTGGGACCTGGCTGTGGGCACAGCCCTGGCACCCGTTGGCTCGTGGCCCAGGAAAGCTGCAAGTCCCATGTGGAGGACAAGAGGCTGGTAGGATTAAACAAAATTCTCTACTTGCCCCCGCCAGGTGCTGGAGATTGTGCCAGCTGAGGAGTTGGACTGGCAGAAAATACCAGCTTTTTACCTTGTAACATAAAGGGTGTTTGGTGGCTCCTGCAAGACGAGCCCAAGGGCCGGCACAGCCCTGCTGGGCTGGCTCATCCCCCCCATCCCACTCCCTGCCGGCACTCCGGTCGTGCTCCACTGAGCCATGAGGTCTCTCCAAAGGATTTGCAGCTCTGTTCCCTCCAGAGCAGCTATGGGCTGCTGCGAGGCGGAGGAGGCGCCTTGTGAAACAAGCAGGCTGATTTAATAAGGTCAGATGGGAGAAGAAGAGCATTAGCAGGGGCTGAGAGCCTGCTTTGACTCTACCCCAGCAAATCCCTCGTTTGCTTGTCTCTGAGGCAGGCAGCCACGCTGAAGCATTTCTTAGCTGTACTTCATGCTAAATTAAAGCAGGAGCCACCAAGAGAGCTCGGCTTCTTCCCGGCCCCACTGCCCCCCCAGCCTGGGCTGGCTGGGGGGCCATGCTGTCCCGCTGACCCTCTCAATGCCCAGGGAACCACAGGGGGTTGCTTTCCCCAGCTGCTTGCATTCCCTTTGTTCAGGTTCAGTGCCTAGACGGACCTCCACAAGGAGTGTTTCTGGGTGAGTAAAGGGCTCTCCAGCCCTTCAGAAGGAAGCAAGCCAGCAGGATGGGATGCAGACCCTAAGATTCACACTGGGAAGTAAGGTGACACAGTTGACAGTGGAGGTACCTGCCAGTGACAGCTCTTTGGCTTAGTGGGACACGGTCACCTCACGGCTGGGGGATGATGGTGTGGCTGGCAGAGCCCTTTGTGCGCACAAATGCCATCGGAGACGGCAGCTGGGGCTGGGACAGGCATCCCCAGCCTGGGCCAGGAGCTTTCATGGGACACTGGATGCTCACACAAGGGTGCACACCTTTGTTTTCCCTGCCTCCCATTTCAGAGCAGCAGGGGAACAAAACACTTCAGGGATAGGAAGAGGGATCAGGCCATGGCCTGATGGCTGGGACACGAGATGGGCATGGAGGGGCTGGAAGGACAAGGATCTTCCCAGCCTAGAGGTGAGACACTGCCCACCGGGGCTTGGGCTGCGAGTCGAGGAGCAGAAGCACTGTCAGACTGCTCCATATGAGCTGTTGGCTCCAGGAGGCGAAGCGTGAGGGTGAAAGACCCGAGGCTCTCGCTGGAAGAGGCTGAGGGTCAGAGGAGAGGGAGCTGAACCATCAGGCATGTGTTCACTCCCACTGAGCCGCACCACGCTGCCTCACACACGCGCTCACACCAACTGCTAGCAGCTCATCCTCCAGCAGGAGCTGGTGGAGGAATCCCACAGGGAACCCAAAACACTCTAGGCTGGAAATCGCTACTCGCAGCAGCTCTTATTTTTAAACATAGGTTGCAGCCCTTATTTACCAGCAGGCGCAATGTTGTCGGGAGCGGTGACTGCGGATGCCACGCTTGCCTCTCGCGAAGTGAACCTCCTGTTTTGACTGCAAGCTAAATGATGCTCAGTTATTTGGGGAGGAATATTTCCAGCTACACAGTGTGAGCCAGAGTTATCAGCCAATTAAGTATTTATGGCCAATTCAATTTTCCTAGCGAGATACTTGGAAAGCGAGCACCAGTTACATCAGAGCAATGGGTTAAACTGTGCTCTTCTACAAACGCCTCCACGCTGGCCTACCAGAGCCTGCACGCCCAAGGCCTGTAAAAACCTCTCTCAAGGCTCTGCTTGAAAACAATCCATCACCAGAGCGTGGTTTAAACACTGCAGCAGTAGCTCAGCCTGTCTTCAGTGAAGCATCAGCAGAGCATGAAGCAAAAGGCCAGGTGCTCCCAGCCCCGCGAGGAGGGCTAGCTGTGGTGGAGGCTTCACGTGGACAGGCTGCGCTGTCAGCTGTCACCAGGTGAACATCTGGGACAGCTCTTCACTGCCTGGCCCTTGCCAGGTGGATCTGACTGACGACCACGTGCAGCATCTCTGCCAGGTGCTGATTTAACCCTGGTTTCCTGCTTTTCCAGCACGGGCCTCTAATATGCTCCTCTCTTTCCTAGCATCGCTTAGCTCCAAACCCAAACTACACCCTTCAGGATGCACCAACAAAAGCAGAAACAACAACAAACCCCCAGAAATCAAACCAAACCCTGCTGCCTACCCCAGATGTTTGGACAGCATCACCACCAGCCTTCCCCCACCAGCTGAGTTCAACAACCAGGTGCACACGGTGTGACACTCACTCATCTTCCCCAGCTGATGCCCACCAACTCTGCTCAACTCCATCAACAATTTTAGGGCAGATTCCTGCTCTCACAAGGAAACATACAACCGGCATGGTGGTATGGCAAAGGGCAAACCTGTTAACAGCCTGTCTTTTGTTTTCAGCCTCTAGTGGGTTGTTTACAACATTCTCCAATTTCTGTGAAGTAATGATTAACATTCACAGAGCATGCAGGAGCCCATGGGTGGCATGTACTGCTTGAGTCACCCTCCTCCTGTCACAGCATCTGCCAAGAGGGTCACTGCAGCCTTGAAAACTGCTGGGCTGTGATGGTGGGTGAGAGAAGTCAGCCTACACAAGGAAAGGAAAATACTTCAAATGCCACGGTAACAGTGCGAGGTGACAAGCATCTATTTGTTCCTAGGTTATACCACATGAAATGTTACTGTGGTCACTCCTCACTGCAGCTGGTGTTAATCCAGGGATATTTTCTTAGGCTTTTAAGTGGTGTTTATCATTTGTCATCTCCCAGCAGTAGTGGAGAGACAGCTGATGGTTCGCCAAGCTCACGAGGACTGGAAAGCTGTATTCCAGATGCATTGATATGCCTCAAAAGTTGTCACCAGTCACCAAGGCGTGACCACAGCTCAGCCCCTGTGTGTCCAGCTCCTAAAGGGGGTGGAAAACGACCCTCCAAAATTTGGTGTGAGAGAGCACCAAGCCCTTACAGCATCTCCCGCTTTGTGCACTCTGTGCACAAAGAAGAGAGGCAAAGGAAAGAGAAGGCTGCAAGTATTTGTATTTAAAACCACTGCCAGCTCAGAACACCCCGCTGACCTTCAACAGGGACCGCAGAGTAGCTGTTCTGGTTTAAGCTAATTGGTACCTGAAACAAAAGGCAGTGCAAAGCTGGTGCCAGGAAATAAAAACGGTACTCGCCTGTGCTCTCAGCACGAGGTGCCTGCAGCGCGTGACGCCAGCACAGCACCCCAGGTGGAAAGGTGAACTTCTCAGCTGCCTCAGCTGCAGCCCCTCTTGATGGACATTCCAGGACAAGCAGCTCCAGCTGCAGCCCATGGCTCTCCTGACAGCTCCCGGGTGGCCACTGGAGCACGGTGACTTGTGCCGCGCAGATTTCTGCGAGTCGCTGTGGGCGCTTCTGTACATCACATACATGTTATACAGACACACCGAGACATACAGACACTGCCATTCTTGACATCTCACCAGAGAATAAAACACTCCTTCAGGGCCAAGCAGGGGCAAGGTGCTGCCAGTTGCAGTCTCTGCTGAAGGGGGTCCTTGGCTGAACAGGGTCAGGTCCTTGGCTGACCGAAGCACAGGGCGCTAAGTGTGTGCGGTGACAGAGTTGGTCCCAGGAAATGAGTCATGCCCTAAGTGACTCCTGTCAGTTTAAGTGCACAGCAGGATAATACATCCTGGCATCCAGCACTGAGCCAGCCCTGACAAGCCACAGCAAGGCAAGAGCTAGACCTGCACTTAAATCCGAGGGCTCTTGCCATGCTCAAGAATATTTGCCCACTCTCCTCTGCCAAATATCCCAGGAGAAGAAAAGATCTTTTGAGGGCAATATTTTAAACCTAAATGTGATGCAGTATGAAAATTTCCTTGTATAAAAGCTAAAAGAGGATATAAAATGCTCAAAGAGAGAGAGACTGGTGCTGCCACTCTTGTTAGTTCTGGGATATTCTGCTTCGCTCCCATTCATGAATAATTTTCTGTGAAACCTGTGTCTGAATGAGTCCTCTTGTGCATTAAATGTCAGCAGTCCTGGAGCCAACACCTGCCCAAAGTTGTACCAGCCTGAAACAGGTACCCTGCACCTTCAGAGATGGTTTGGAAAGCAGAGTGGTGTGGATTTTTTTTTTTAAGGCCATGGAGATTCTTCCAGGAGCAGCAGCCTGGGGCCACCAGCCCCAGATATGGATCTTACCAGTCCCACAGGGTTTTTGTGCTCCAGGACTGTGTGTCACTCCCAGTGCCTGCTACCAGCAGGCACACTGGTTGTGACTGACAGCCTTGGACAACACACACCAACACCCTGCTCCCAGGGGCTGCTTCCCCAGATGGAGGAAATCCCACTGCTCACAGCAATTCACAAATGAAAAGCAGACCGGTTTCTTTAAATATTATTTATTCCTCAAAGTGTACAACTAGAGCATAAAAATATTCCTTGGTGAAAGCAAACCAGAAAAGGGTAGGAAAAAAAGAGGAAAAGCATTTCACTCTTCCAAGAGAAGAAGCCTTCAGAGGCAGAGCTTGGAGACTCCTCAAGCTTGCAAGTTAAGGTCGTATTTCTGTATCACAGAAACTTCCTACAGCAGGTCCATAAGTTATCTACCTCGTTGTGACTCATAACCTGATGGAATGGGTTTCTAGTTTGTTCTCTTTGAGAACCCAATTACTTCAAGTGCATCACACCAGTAAATGAAATCAGTGCAGTGCTTTATTTATTATTAGACATTTGTTTTTCTTTATTGTGACTACATTATAGCTGCCACAAATACTCCAAGCAGATGAATTAAAACAACACACTTTCTTGAATATTTCCAATCTCTCTAAGCCTTGGTATTTTTCATGTTCTCCAATACTTGGACTTTTCTGACTAATGAACTCTTCCAATTGCTGGAAAATATTGAATGCAATTAGTACTTCAATGCACAGCCTCAATGTACGCCGTGCCTAGCAGCTGAGCACTGTAAAAGAGCCCAGCGCTTGGCAGAAGAACTAGAAATCCAGAAGATAAAAGGGAGATTTATGCACACTCCACCAAGGCCTAATGCAGAATTTAATTGGCAAGGCTGGCAATAAAGGGGCTGCAGAGAGAGCACCGAGGTTATGGCCCCGGTACAACTCACAAAGCAGTAACAAGTTATGATTCCCAGGCTAAAGAACTGGAAATTACATTTGGTGCCTCAGCTCGCACTCCCCCGTGCCAGGCTGCACAACGTGATCCAGCCACTCTGTTCCTTTGCTCCTCTCAGTCCAGCTTTACCTCTTCAAGGGGAGATACAAATCACTCCCTCCAACCCTTCTGCAATTGCATCCAGCCTCTGCCGGCACTCCTCCCGCAGCTGCTCCAGCTCTCTCTGCAGGCTGGCCTCTCTCATCTGCAGTTCTCTGATCACCTCTGCAGCACTGACCGCTGAAACAGGCTCCTTGGATACCTGAGGCTGACCAAAGCCCGCTTTGCTGGCGGGATGTTTGTTTCTCAGCACCAGCCTGCACGAACCGTGCATTTTATTCTTCTTTGCAGCATGAATGGATGCAAGACCTCGCAGTTTCGCTTCAACGCTCTCCTGTATCTTTCTAGCAGTGGCAGAGAACCCCTCCTTCTGTAGTTCTTCTCTTGCTGCCACCTGTAGAGGGAAGGAAAAGAACAGGAAGGGAAGAGTATGGTACATTTCTGTGAAAAAAACCCCTCCCCCCAGGAAACAACACAAAACGTCACGTTGGGACTAGGAGGCACCAAAAAGAAGAGCCAACTGTGAGTGCAAACTGAAGTGTGTGGCAGTGAACACTGAACTAAGCTAACATGTGCTTTCAGTCAGGCAGCAGCCTCAGCAACCAGGAAGCTGCCTGTAGTCATTTGTTTGCAGATTCACAGTCCAGCAGCCCCTCCAGTGATGACTTTACTCACAAGGCCTCTGCGTGCTTCCCCTCTTACTGGGGAGTGGGTGGTTTGGCTTCGGAGCCAAAACACACGCAGCAACAAGGGACACCCAGCAGAGTGACCTTCATCCCTGTCGTGCTTTAAGCCACCACGTTGTCATAACAGATTAATTGCCTTGTGAATAACAGCATTATTTCGCTTTGCAAATGCTTTCTGCACTTGGCAGCGCTGAAAAGTAGGGGTGACAACTGTAAGCTAGCAATTCCTTAATTCTCAATTCTCATCATGGGGTAACAATTAGGAAAAGGAAAATAACGGAGCAGAGACAAAGACGTAGAGGCCAAGACCAAAATGAGTACCAGGCAGCACACTTTCACTGAAGACAGGCCCCAATAAAATAAAAGCTTTTCCTGTGACAGCATCACAGTCTGGATGATAAAAGCAATTGTACATACTGGGATTTTTCCAAAGCATTTGATTTAATGTTCTCTAACAATTTGATTTGAAGAACTTGCAAGATGGTAATTGCCTTGCCAATTTTACTAGTGGATTAAATATGAATTCAGTGACTCATCTCAAAATGCACTTGCCAGTGGGGAAACATCCGTAAAAGAGGCACCCTGCTAAGGCCTTCAGGGAAATGGTTCTTGGCCCAATGGGATTTCCTGTTTCTGCTATGGCAAAAAGCTGCCAAATCAACTCAGTCAAAAAGCAGCAAAGTTTCCCAAAAGCGATGCTGCCTCTGCAACCTGCAGAGATCCCAGAGCTCTCCTGAGACTTGTGTGCAGCTCTGAAGTTCATGCCTCAAAAAAACACAGGGAAATGGAGAGTAGGATTCACAGCAGGTCACCCAACGACCCACAGCCCAGAAAACAAACCTTAGAAAATGGAAGTTAGAGAGTTCTAAATATTCCATTCATGGAGACAGATAAGTAATTTGTTTTGGTTCCTAAAAGGAAGTGGAAAAGAAGGTGGTAAAGATCAGGCTTTGCTGACAAAGCCATAAGAAGATCAAATGGATGAAAATTCCAGTTAAGATACTCAGCTTCAGAGTAAGACATTGTTTCCTACTGTGAGGATAATGAACCATGAAATGCTTCACTGCAGCTCCAGGGATGAATCCTTTGGCCAAAGCTCAGCTCAGGTCAAGCTCAGTGCTAATGATACCCTTTCCAGCCTTGAAATTATTCTGCAACCCCTCCCCTTCCTGCCCGTGGGTGAAGCTGAACAACTCCTTGGGGTTTTAAATCTGCAGATCTGCATTAAGATATCGGTACCTCACAGATCAGGGCTTTGACAAGTTCCCTGTAAAGTCAGGGATATTTTGGCAGCTCTCTGAAGCACCAGAGATCAGGCAGAGCTCAAAGCAGCACCAGCTGCAAGGATAAGAGTCCTAAGGTAGCAAAGCACCTGCAGCATTTCCCACTGTCAAGCCACAGCTGCTCAGGGTCAGACCAGTTGCTGTCTGTGAGAAATAAAGGATTTTTTTCCCCACCCCAGATCAGTGGGGAAGGTTTCATTACTGAAACAAGTTCAGAAGGTTATGACATACAGAGGATCAGCCTACACTCTCTTACAGTGGAACACTGCAGGTGCGACGGCTGCAGCCACAGTTAAATTTCCCCACTGACACCAACTTCACCCGGGCTTCACTCACTCATCCCACATCTCCCTTCAGAATATCTTCATGAGTTCTGCAGCCAAGTAATTAATCCTCTCCATAGTCTTCTGATGAGCTATTCTCACCCCTCAGCCTCCGCTTAAAGAAGATTAAGAAAATCAATCAAATCAGAAAAGGAGTAAATTTCTCTGAATTTTTACTAACACATTAAAGGCTTTATCAATGCAGAACCATCTGTTAAAGGCGACCTCTGTTGATTAAGGCATTTGAACAGAGAATTGAAGCTGAGAGAAGTCTGTCTTTGTCCTTGTCCAAGAAGCAGGGGTCCCTCTTTATCATAATCCCCGAGGAATCCCAGGGACATCTCTCGCCGTCGGCTCTAAGAATAACTGAGGTGCAATTCTCTAGCACCACTTTAGAAGGAACAAAACTGAAAAAATAAATTCAATGTTATCTGGTCTCCCCACAGCCAATGAATAAATGGAAAATGATGTTTGCACAAAGTGGATTTAACACTGGAATCCAGGATGGGAAAAATTTCCCGTTAGTTACAAACAACAACATCACTCAGCAAACAGAGCCCACAAAATGTTATTTATTTTTCACATTAAACTCAAGCAGAAGCATACTAGGGCCGTATAAAAGCATTCTTAATGAAACATAGGTTTTCATACTCTCCACCAGTCAAAATTGGAGAATTTTATTATCCATTAAACAAGGCACATGATGGAGGAGCAGCATGCTCCTCTCGGCACTGAGTGCATTGAGTTCTAACCCACAGCAGGGACAGGAATTGCTACAGGGGAGCAGGAGCAGTTGTAAGGACAAGGACAACAGCCTTACAGCCAGGAAAACAGAAGTGTAACAGAACCTACATCCAAGTATCAGAAGGGTGTTGCACATGCTATCTTCTATAAAGAGGACCAGCATTTCCTGGGACAACATTAGATAAACTTGAGAGGGGAAACATTTTAAATTATCACTATTAAGTAAGAGAACAAGTTCAGCAAAGCACTATTTATTTCCCATCAGCACAATCTGGAATTGGAAAGCTAACTCCAGTTCTGTTCTTCTTGGAAGGCTCTGCAAACATATGTACGGCCACAAATACTCTTGTTGCAGTTTATACATTTCAACTGCTAAAAATCTCCGAGGGTTACCTTCAAGCAATATCCTTTACTCTTCACATCCTGAATGCTTGTGGAAATACTCAATAATCTCCTCCTGTATGGTTAATTGATGCTCTTTAACAGCTTGCTGTCTCCCATTAGTCAGCACACAACGATTATTCTACTCTGCAAAACAATCTCAATAGACCACTTTGTATTAAACAAACATATTGTAAAAGATTAGGAGCCTCAGCATTTCGTGCCTGCCTGTTTCTGTCCCACAGCTCTGCCTTTCAGCCTCAATCTACCAGCTGGAATTTGAATTCCCAATTAGGTGCATAGTGCTGTCTGAAAACTGCTGCACATCCTCTCCAAATAAATACAACAACATGATAATCATCTTTTCCACTTGTACAGAACCGTCCTCATCCCAAAGGGACCTGGTGCACTTTGAGGAAATCCACTCCAAACACAGAGGGAATCAGCATCTTCACACTGACACATACCCTGCTCTGCAGTGGGTTGGGTTCTCCCTTCCAGCTCTCCATCTCACCACGTCACCAACTGCTCTGTGGGACAGGACGGCGGCCTGAGCGCTCCCAAATGTTTTCCTTTAGATAACTTCGGTCTTCAAAAGGTATTAGGAACTGAAAGCTAACAGGAAAACTGTAATAACTTTCATGTTCTAAGAAGAAGCCAACGAACTAGTTGGAGTTGCAGGGACCAGTATTGCATCTTAGGTCAGACTGAAAAGGGACCAAAGTGACAGCCAGCCTGTGCTGTCCTCCCCAAACCTGGCACGGTGCAAAGGGCTGCAGTGTGCACAGGCACAGACACTGCTGGCACATCCACAGGCAGGAATGTGCAAAGCAATAAGCACTATAATAAAACAGACCTCTCCAACACTGGCTGGAGGGTGGGCAGAGACAGGTGGCCTCTGGTCCCCAGCGTGGTGGAACCCAGCCTGGCAGGACATCCGTCAAGTATGGAAAGGATTTACCATCTCCCTGGCACATCCCTGGCATGCTGCGTTTTCAAAACCATTCAGGCCAAGCCAAAACAGAAAAGGATGGGCCCAGAAACAGAGCTGGAAACATCCAAAGGGGAAGCACATCCAAAAACCAGGCTGAGCAGGCAGCTTGGTTAATCCACCACGGCGGATTAACTTTTGCACCAATGCACAGAAGAGGCCTCAAGGCTGCGAACACCTACACAAATGATTAACTTCCCCAGCACTTCCTCAGCCCAACCTCTGAAATGTCTTCTAACCAAAAATAGATGTCTCAATGAAAAGGATAGCCAGTACTATCTCAGCTATTTTCAGTCCTGGGAATCCTCTGGCTTTGAATAAATTCCATAACAATGAGTTCAGTGGGTAAATCATGGCAAAGGTAACGTGTTGCATATTTTGAGTGAGCTGCCTTCCAGTTTCTTTGCATGTTCCACAGTTTTGAGGCCAGGACAATGTTATCCAGATTCACCTCCCCTGGACATGTGACAATTTGCCATGTGGACAGCCCCAGTCTTTCTGCTGCCCATCTTGTGAAGCTCTGCCCCCATCAACTGCTTAGATGCCCTACACATTCAGCTCACTTGATCCCTCCTCAAAGGGAGACCTTCCAGCCCCTCAGCTCCCTCACATCTGCCTGCACCTTTCTGGTAATGAGCTTCCCAGAGCTCTGTGTTTCATTCCATAGGGCTTGGAAACATGCCAGAGAGGCTGATCTCTCTCACATTTTTAATAACTCACTATTAAGAAGTGCAGTAAAAATTATGCACAAACTGGTTCTTTTTCTGCTAAAAAGCAAGCTGAACGTGAACTGATTCGGAGAGAATTTTACCGACACGCAAGACATCCCAAAGAGATGCTAAGACATCTAGATAACCACATGATGTTACTTAAATGATTTCCAGTAATGGCCTAGCAGAAGTGACAATCTTCCACATGCTGGAAGTCAACATGTCAGCTTGTTAAAACTTCACATGGCAACCTGAAAGCCTCAGAAAGCGAATGAACGCTCTGCTTCTCAATCACATCCTTGAAGGAAGCCACTAACAAGAGATGGAGGTTTAAAAACCAGCAGCAAGGAAAGGTCCAAACATCTACTTCCAGGAAGAGGAGGGGGAATCATAGGAGCATTTCCATTTTATGACTGTATTGTTGCCAGTTTCAAAGAAGGAATAGCCAAGCAAATAGTTGGAGTTTCTTTTGAAGTGGATGATCAAGACCAGAATCGTGTCATTACTTTTAAATCACAATCTCTTCATATTATTCTAGGAGTTTTGCAGGAACAGCTAGAACAGTATTGCTCGGAAAAACACTCTGCACAAGCCTAGAAATGGCACATTTTCTGTCTCCAGTCCTATCTGTCCACTCCTCCTCTCACATTTCTCTTATGAACAGGGAGAAGACCCCCACATGCATACAGGATGAAATACAAATTACCCTTGCCAAGCTGCTCAGATACTGCAAACTGTGATGACTGCCTTTGCCAAGAAAACACAATGAGCCTGGGAGCCTCCTTTGTGCTCCCAGACGCAAGGAACAAACAGAAGAGTCTCAGATCTTGTCTTTTGGGGTTGGGGAGCGAAAGGAAATTAGGAAATATAAACAGATACAATATCCAAGCCACCAAGTCATGCTCCCTTGCCATCAGGGCATAATAACCCAATACATTTCATAAACTCTGCAAACACCGAAGAGCATTTGACTTGCAGAATTTTGTACTCCTAAAGGATGCTCATTTCCGAGTTTTATTTTAAACCTATCACGTCTAAGAAGGCCCCTGTGCCTGGGGAGCTGGAAAGGATGAAGTGAAATATTACATGCTTGGCAATGTAAGATTGATGAAGGGTCAGGCTGCAGGAGCAGAAAAGACCTGCCAGGCCAGTCGGTGCACTCGCCACCCTGGCTCCAAACAGCTCCCCAGCACATCACAGCATCTCCAGCATGGCTTCACCAGACTGGAGGAGCTGCCCAGAGCTCTCAGTCTCCATGCGGACTGAGCAGACTCTAATCCAACAGACAAGCATCAATTTTAGATAAAGATCTCTAAGTAAAAAATGAAAGCGGGATAAGCACGGAGATATTGGCATCTCCCCGAGGCTGCTGTGCAGAAATCCTGACAGCTGGGCACTGGGAACCAGGAATGGCAAATTAACACTGGTTTAGGAGCTTTCTGTTTCCAGAGTGGAATCCAAATCAGTGCAGGGGCTGAGCCTTACAAGCACTTGTCTTTAATCTGTACAAACACTTTATAAAGGATCATTATTTATGCCCTGTGTTGCCTTACAGTTTAGTGTTTTTTCCACTACCACCCCTCCAGAAATGCCTTGCAGAGCTGCAATCCCAGCTGACAGTCTATCTGGGATTCACAGAACAGGATACAGAAAACAGGATAAACAAGGATTTCCAGACTACTTTTAAGAAAGTCCTCCTTGTCAGCACTGAAAAAACAGCACCAAGTAAAAAAGGAAAGAGCAAAAGGAAATAATAAGCAAGAGTATCAATAACATAGTGAGGGGGAAGAGCAGAGTCCACTCTAAGCACAGCAGAAATATCTGTAAGTACTAAAAGAAAGTAGATAACCAAAACACAACCAAAGCAGCCACAGGGATCCCACAATTCCCACCCGCAGCCCCCCTGTGTTCCTACACAAGGATTTCCTCACTGTACAACACGCATTCTGTACCTTGCTGCACACAGAGCAGCACTGAAAAGCAGCACCCAAGAAGGTGCCCAAGCAGAGTTTGTTCCAAACATCATCAGAGCTTGCAGGAACTGAACATGCCGGCACTGTTTCTCCTTGTACAGAACAGAAATCAATAACCCAAGAGGTCTGTGTGACCCCAAAGACATAAAAACAAAGCTTTTTTCACACATAAATAGGGCGAGGGCTTTACCCTTCTTTAACAAGAAACGATAACTTGGCTGGGGCACCAGTTTCTTTTAACAAAAATGGGAGGGTTTGGGTTGTTTTTTTTTTTTGAACAATGATGGTTAAGGGTATGACAAATGCTTTCCTTCCTTAGCTGTAGACAGTGACCCATTCAGCCTCAGAGGAGCAGAGAGAGGCACTATTTCAAGGGATGCTGTGAATGCATAATTGACGGAAAATCAAATCCTGCAGCTCCTACTGCTGGGAAAAATTATAGAGCAGGGGGGGCAGGACCCTGCAGAGCCCATGAAGTTCAAACATTTGCTGAGAGGGAAAATCAGGCCCCCAGCCTTCAGAAAATAATCTAAAGGCTTTCGCTGCTTATATACAAAAGCGCACAAGTTAAAGCAAAAGCAATATCTGAAATCAGCTGTTCTGGAAACACTACAACACTGAGTAAGCAGGTGTTTTACTATAAAAAACACCTTACCCTAATTTCAAATTCATGTCTTATAGTAACTTGCCCAAATGTAATTTCAAGCCTCTAAGAAAGTTACAGAGTTAGTACCGCAGCTCTATAAACCTTGTCTCATTGAATCAAGCTTCTCTGCTGTCAGCTTTCAAGGGTTTTAATTTTCTGCTGCAATTTCCACACACTCAGGACTAACCAGTTTAAAAAAGCTAGAAACCATCACTTCCTATTTTAATAGCTGAAGACTTCCCACACCGTCCTGCCTAAATGAGGTTTCTTTCTTCTCGTGAGATCCTCGATTGTACACAAAGAGACTTGAAATAGCCCATTTAATGCCAACGCTCGTGCACTGGTGGATTAAAGTCATAATAAACTGTTTGAATAGTCTAATCTATCACAAAGCACAGGCTACAGTCTCTCACCTGGTAATTTCTGCCATGTTCTGCTACATTTTGGTAAACTACTGGGTCTCTTCCAGAAACATATAGTTTTGTGTTTCTAAACACAGACTCCAGCAGATCAAAATACCACCCTATCACTGCACTAGCTCAGCAGTGAAATCCAATTATGATTAAAAACACGCCCTTTTCAGCAAGTTCCACCTCGGCCACTGGGTCTGCTTATACCATCTTTCATCTAAAGTCTAATACCCTCAAAATTCCACTTCTGCCTAGGAATTTGCAGAACACAGTCCAGCCATGAACTTTGCCTTGGTTAAATTACACTTTTCTCACTTCTCAAAAAGCCAGACCAAATGAATTCCTTGATTACCCTTCCTTTAATCCTTTCTAACCTTTCAACCGTTTCCCACCTGTGATGGTGGTGTAAGTGGTGCCAACACATTTCATTAAGCTCTGAATTGTGATCTGTATCTTACCTGCCATTCAATGGCCAGTGGCAGATAGCAACACTTAGTTGCCAATAACATAACAACTTTTCCATGACCCATTACCCACAATTTCCTAAGGCCATAAAATGGAAAGGTTTGCATAGAACCAAAATCAAACTGACTTGAGGTACAGGAATTGGTACTTCTTACTAAAACCCAACCCCAGCAACGGGAAGAAACTTAAATAATGGCTTCTGGCTCAACAATAATTACAGCAGCTAAAGCTAAATTTCACCTTAATAAAATCACTAATTTTTAACACTCGTTATTAGTTCAGCATGAGAAAAAAATCTCAGGCCTTTGGAACTGGTGGTGAATAAATGAAAGGGGTGATCCCAAAGTAATATTAATGGGGGCATTATTTGTCCCATAAACTATGAAGATATTTTAGAAGGGCTGTAAAGCTGAGCTACAGCAACTGACAGAAGATGTAATTATACAAGCAGCTGCATTCCAAATTTTGCTGGGATCTGCAATTTCCTGCAATTATGGAGGAACGTATGCATCTCCAATCTTACGCATTTTAAAGCAAGACATTCACCATCAGAATGCTCCTGGTGCACCTACTGTCATTCCAAAACAAACTGACAGGGAACCCAGGGAGAAACTGGTTACCTCTCTTATCTAGGAATAGATGTTATAACTAAAAACACGGCTTTAATACCCAGAACACACATAACTGCATCCGAGGAGAAGAGCTGCCACAGCCTGGCAGGGCACTGCTGCTCCCTGCTTCAATTAAACATCAATACTGCAAAGCACTTCCTAAGCCTTCAGAGCAGCATCCACACTGTTCTCTCCAATGGAAAGATGGTGAGGAAGCATAGTGATGGAAAGTCAGATGCTAATTAAAGCGTTTGACTCAGATAATTTCATAACGAGGAGTGACCTGATCTTGTTGGAACGGGTAACAGATTTTCTCTGGGTTTGCTTGGTTTGTTTTGGGAGCTTTTTACTTTGGTTTTTTCTCTAAGATAATTGAATGGGTCTGTACTTAAGACCCATGTCTCGAAATTCATTGATGGGAGTCACAGAAGTCAATTTCGCTTAAGACAAAGGAAAAGGATACAGGATTAAGAAAAGAGAACAACATTAATATTTTTCAGAGTCTTTACCAGAAAAATACAAATATCCCTCCAAATATCAATACAAAAGCACACAACTGATAAAAGCATTGCCTGTGTGCCAAGCCTACAAATAACAACGACACAGGCAAGGGGAAATGAATCCTCTTGGGCCTGAGAGCAGCTGAACTCTGTGAGAGCTGCACTGTGAGCCCGTGTGACAGAGCTGCCCAGGGTCAGGACTGCCCCCAGCCCTCCTCCTGCCATGGAGCTGCCACCCCTGAAGAGATGCATCGAGGCAGCTCCTCCAAGGACAGCCCTTGGGATGGATCCCCAAAGGACATACCTGAGGCACACAGCCCAGAACTCAGGCAGCTATGCTGAAAGCCTCAGGAGATCCATCCCTCTTCCACAGGGCTATAAAAAGGTACCCCGGCTCAGGGGAGACCTTATCACTCTCAAACTCCCCGAAAGGAGGTTGTAGCCATGTGGGGATTGGCCTCTTCTACCAGGTAAGAAGCAATAGGACAAGAGGAAACGGCCTAAAGCTGCACCAGGGGAGATCTATGTTGGATATCAGGAAAAATTTCTCTGTAGAAAAGGTTGTCAAACACTGGAACAGGATGCCCAGGGAAGTGGCTGAGTCACCATTCCCAAGGAATTAAATAGACATGTAGATGTGGCACTAAGTGACACAGTTTAGTGGTGGATTTGACAATGCTGGATTGGTCTCCGTGATCTTAGCAGGATTTTTCCAATCTACATGATTCTATGATTCCATGATTCTATTCCATAATATTTTCTGTACTCTCTGATTTTTTGGCATATGTAATTTGCTTCCCAGTGGTTAACTTTTGAGGAGAACAACTGAACTCAAAGAAACAAACAAACAGGAGTCAAAAATGTAATTATTCTACTGCAGCAACTCTGCAGATCCAGACAAGGACAGATCTTAAAACAATGGTCTTCAAAGGAATTTCTGCACCACCTCTGTTCACCTGAAGAGGATGCCAGCACAAAAAGAGCAGACATGAAACTTCAGCAAGAGCATCCAAGCCGACCAGAATCCCTGTGCTCTGCAGCCAGGAGCTCAGCTGAACCTCTTCAGCTCCTTCCCAAGAAGATATGCAAGCCTGCCACTCGGGACAGTCTCTGCTCTGAGGAAGTGGGACAGCTCCAAGCAGGATCATCAAACTTGCAGACTCTTTACCAGCAACTACACTGAGACACAGCCCAGGCTTGTGAAAGTCCCATATATGCCACACAATTCTGAATGCACACCACAGAAAATAAGAGGAAAAAAAACCCCTATTTTCTTCTCCAAATTAGAAATCTTGAGCATTTTACAGTAATTTTAAAAGTTCCATTCTACCATTCCAGCCCTTCATAATGCATTTCTTTTTAACTGCAGTTTTAGCTCTAGACTTTCCCAAATCCTTGCATTCAATTAGAAGATCACAGAAATTAAAGTAGGAATGGGCACATACTGAAACTATATGATAGGAAAACCAGAATATGTCAGTGTAAGTAATTTAGACACTTGCAAAAAGGCTGCAGTGCTACTCTGAAAAAGACCCTGACAACTACAAATTACAAAGGAAGGCAACAGACAAGTATTGCTTTGGATAATAAATTGCTCACTTACTTTTCAATTTGTTCTACCAAACTTTTATCTTGGGCAGCGGAAACAAACACTGATGATAGATCATCTCAGATCTAAGTGGCCTGCAGAGGCTTGGAGGGTCCCACTTTGCTTTTAGAATGCTTTTATCACTGTGCAACATGAAAGCAGCCACTTCAGAAAGAGTGCTGCTTGTGCCTTGCACTTCTCTGTATTATCCTGCTTCGAGAGAACAGGATGTGAAACTTGAAATTCAAGAAATGGGGTCCTTGTACAGAGAGCCAACAAAAGGATTGTTGATACAAACCACTCCTAAAATACAGAGATGAGAGGAAGGTATTACCACCCAGTCATAAAAATTTTCAGAAAAGGGTTTTCCAAGAATTGCAAATAAAAAAGAAAACAAAACCAAAACAAATGAACAAACAAACAACCCCCCCCCAAAAAAAACCCAAAACAAAACAAAAACCAAAAACTTCCCCCCAAAAAAACCAACCAAACAAACAAAAAGCCAAAACAACAACAACATGACTTATAGGGAATTTCTTCACCCCCCAACTGGTTTTGTTTCCAGTTAGAAAATACTCCCTTGTCCCTTTCCAGGGGCTTTGTATGACCACTGCAGAATCCCCCAGCACCCCCCCCTGCTTTTGGGGGAGGCAGGAGTCGTGCATCCAGAGCAGTAAAGGTCACTCCAGCAACACAGCCTATCCACAACTGTGGCACGAGGAAAATGAACTTTAACTCCCAGGTGGAGATTTTCTACAGGAAGCATTTTCAGACTTTCAGTGCAGATATTTTCTGAAGCCACTACTCTTCAAATGCATTCAGCAGTGTCAATTATCTCACAATCTGAGGGTGAGTAGCAGCTGTAGGTGGATGTGAGGCTGCTTGGATGGCCCCTGTGACTCTTGCAGCAGTTAAAGGCCAGGCCCAACAACCAGCCTGCAAAGGGAGACAATCAAACAGCTCTCAGGGCTCAGAGAGAGCCAGTAAAATACAGAAAAATGGTGAGTTCGGAGCTCAGAAGCGTACTAAAGCTTTATTTAGATACATTTCTGGCTGGAGAGAAGATATGCGACAACACTAAATTACAGGTTTACTTTTATGTCAGCTCTTCTACAAGCACAAGGGACAAAGACAGAAACAAGGTGGATACTTTTTTCTCTTATGATCAAGTACCCTTGATTTCAGGCAGACAACTGAGAGAACAAGGCCAAGGTTTCAAGAAAAAAGGAAACAAAGTTAAGCTTTGAATGCATGAATGCAAAGAATCCTTCTAAAAGCACCTCTGTCAACTCACCAAAAAAAAAACCCCAAGCAGTACTGCAAAGCAATCAATGACCCCAGCGCCTGCTGGCAGAGGGGGAACCCATCCCCATAGTCTGCCTGGAGCTGCAAAGCAAGCCAGGCACCTCCTGGAAGTTACTGTCCCCAAACTCCCCTCTGAAAGGTTCAGTAAAACACACTAATGGTGTTTCAGGCAGAGCTATCTAAAACACAGCCTCTGGCTGTGGTGTTTAACATGGCCTCTGTCAGCCAGAACTAGCTGTGACCCCAAGGTGCTGCCCTCGGGGAGGATAACGTGTGCTGTAGTGGCTCACCACTTGCAAGACAAAATCCAGCAACCCTTGTGGTTTCTGGTACCTCAAATGCCACCCATCAGCCTCCAAGCTTTTCAAAGGGCAGTGCTGCTGGGACCTGTGCTTCCATATCCTGTGCATCTGAGCCCTGCAGACATTGCTAGTCTTCATCCTTGTTTTACTGTGCGCTTTAACTGTGAGAACCTAAGTGCTGCACTTATTTCTTAAAAATGCACTAAAACATTTACAGTGGCTACAAAACACATTCTCTCGTTGCAATGGGGGTTTTTTTACACTTTATCGTTAAATAAAGCTCATCTAAAATTTATTGGAGTATAATTCTCCAGCTGCATTTATTACATGTTTCATTGCCTTGGCCAGTATCCAACATTTTCGTAAATAATGCAAGTAAAATATTAGCACCGGTTATTTATTATACTTCAACTGATCCTGTCACCTGAGCAAACATTTTGGCAAGGGAAGGGAAAGCAGCATCTTCTGGGAAGCAAGAAAAACTTTCACCCACGCTTACTTAAACCCCAGAGTTCTGCACACAGAACAGGAGACGGCACTCAAGTTTTTAATGTTCCTCTCCTCCCTAAGGAGCTGGAGTCTTTTAGCATACATAAGCCCCATGAAAAATGTCAGGCTAGGTAATTTATTTTCAGTTACAGTTTTTGTGTGTGTTTGAAATCAGTTTGCTGATTTAGCCACTGGTACACAGAGTGCCTCTGTGTGTCACACAGCTCGGCACTCATTCAGCAATCTGCACGGCAAGTTGCATCTGCAAACGAAGAATAAATACTTATCTTTCCAACCCTTTGTATGCCGCAAGCTTAACATTGACTATTCAAGCCCGGCCAGCCTACACAGAGTTCTCAGAAGCAAGCAAGAGTCTTTCATGAAATCTCCCAGCTCTGCTTATGTGCAGGAACTTTCCACATGCACACCAGCCCTAAACCAGGGTAACTTGGGACTTCAGGTCTAAAGCAGATTTTAGATCTTGCTCTCAAAAGGAGAACTACATGCACAGGCATGATTCCTTTTCTCCTTCCATCACAGGAGAGAGCACACTGCCTTCCATGAACAATCACCTGGATCTCTACAGGCACTTACCAGAAACAAGCAGCCTCGGATCTCCTGCTAGGAATATTGATGAGTGAGAAATAAACCAATGCACGAAAATACAAGAGCAAAGAGTGAATATATAAAGATCAGGATTGACTTCCTACTGTTTACAGCAGATTCATGTTTTCTAATAGCCTAAATCTGCTAGAGGCATGGCAATTCCACCAGCAGCAAATTTAACCCTGCATTTAACTAAATAAGAACTGCACATAAAAGCCAGCAGACCCGTCCCTTCCTTGCCATCCTCGTGTCCATGTCCTCCACTGCTCCCTTTGATGGATGTTTTGGTTGATCTTTGTGGGCTTCCTCCCCCTTCACAAACATCTGGGCCCAGCCAACCATGCACTTCCAAAAGCTGCTCTTGTGGTCTTGCTAGTTCTTCAATTTCTTTTCGCATGAGGAGCTCCACTGACAGCTGCTCAGCGCTCCAGATGGAGGTTTGCAAATACAGAGTGGAACACAGAAGCGTTCTGGGACCAGGAAAGGGAATATGCTGACTGAGGAAATACATCAGCACTGAACCATTCCCCACCACTCCTCCACTTCCTCCACCCCAGACAGCATGGATAATTAACTGCTTGCTACACTAACATCTTCATATTAGCAAAAAGCCCAGGGAACTAGAATACACAGCAGCACCAGCAAAGATGAAATGGGAACAGCCTGCTCACCAAAAAAAAAAAAAGAGGGGTTTTTGACAAGCTTCGGAGAGTTCTTCAGTGAGAGCTCAGCTGCCTCTTTGCCACAAATCTCTGGTTTAAGGCAGCAGAAACACAACCCAGCCCTGCACCAGTGCAGGAAGGAACTCAGCCCACCGGGAGCCGGTCCAGCCCCACCAGTGCTCCTCACCATTCCCATGGGGCAGAAAGCAACAAGACTTTGTATTTTCCTAGCAGCGGCTACTAGGGACCCACAGCTCCTCACCCCCCTCTCCAATCATTATGAGGCATACAGAAAAACTTTGGAAGTGCATTTATCTAAGCAGGTAAAAGTCTTTTGGTAAGAGAACCAAAAAAACTCAACCACAACCAGAAGGATGTAGGACTATGTTCCAGCATCAGCTTCTGGAGCTGCTCCCCTACTTCGGATTTTGAAGACAAAACAAAATGAATCAAAAACCATTTAGTCTTTTATAAATGTAAGAACCTGAGAAGAAAGATCTCTCTTTTTAGACTCTACAAGGTCTGTAGCAGAGTGCTGTGATGAGCTGGCAGTGGCAAAATGTTTGAGTGAATCACAGAACTCTTGGGATGGAGTGAAAGTGCCTCTGTGTTTCAGTCCCCACCACCTTCACCTGATTGGGGTGCCCCACACCATTCCTGCAACCCCTGCACCCCCCGGTCCCCAGAAAGAGAAAACAAAACACTCCTGTCCTTTACAGCCCCTCCCCAACACACTATGAACTCAAAGGGCATCCCTTCTGACTTGGGGCAGCCCTGCATCCTCCCATCCCTACCCAGGAGACAGGTGCAAGGGTTTGGGAAGGTTAGGGATTATTGAAGGGAGGGGAGGAGATGAATCAGGAGAAAAATACAGAAATAAACACAGGTTTTGGTGCTCTCCCACTGTGATTAAGGAGGTCTGGTACGGGCCAAGGATTACAGCCTCGCCTGGGTACTCATCAGCCACACCACCAGCCAAGCACGCAAGCACAGCCAGCAGTATTTCTGCGGAGAATTGTTGTGTGGAAAGAGCATGTTCCGGCTCAGATTAATGGCTCCAAGCCTTTCTGGTCTGTGCCTCAGAGATGTATGCATGAGCAAGCTCCATCCCATCATATCACCATCTCAAAGGAGTCTGGCTTGCTTTTAAATGCAAGAGAAGACAGAGGGTCCCAGGATACAATATCCCAAGTTTCAACAAAAGCTCAGCATGGTACAAGCATTTATGCGATGAAAGCTGAAACGATTACCATTTGGAGTCACGTACTCTGCATTCCAGTTTGTGGATGCCAAATGTTTCAACGCAGACTGAAATCAAATCCTCCCCTCTAATAGAGGAGCAGGTAACAAAATATTCAGAAAGGAAAAAGCAAACAAACAAGTTCTCTTCTGGGATTAGGAGATTTCATCTTTTACAGTTAAGGTTGTTTCTGAGAGGAGAAACGTTCTTAAAGCTTAACCATTTCCCTCCCCTTTTTGATCATTTCCAGATCCCCAAAATGTCACCAAATAAATGATTATTTGCTCAGCACTGCACAGAAAAGAGCAAAGCTAACAGAAAGAAAGCCCCATATTCAGATCACACCTCTGTCATATGCCTTTTCTCCTCCAAGATACTGAACACATTGCTGCCTAGAGATGGGTATCAGTTAAAATGTCCTATTAATCAGGGTTTCACAAATCACCCAAATCCCATGGCAACATTCAAATGTCTTCCAGTGAATGTCCCTGAAAGGTGAAATGGTTTCAGGCACATAACCAAAGAAACAGCTGGGGGTAGGCAGAAACAAACAAAAGAAAATAAGGAAATGAAAAATGAAACAACAGAAAATAAGAAAAATAATTTTCTGAATTTTAAGAGACTTAAGATTGATAGTTTTAACTACCAGAATCACAGTGTGCAAATGATCAAACTTGCAACAAATAGATTCATTGCCCCTGAAACCACATCCTGAATCATAAGCAGTTATGTTTAGTGGTACAAATCAGGCATCGTGGCACAGCAATGACGTTAACACATCTGAAATACCTCTACACAGTCCAAAATAAATAAATGAATCAACTGCAGGCTTTCCTAAATGAAAGACACTTCAACAGGTTTTCAAGCCCAATCCACAGTCTTAAAGCAGGTCGAGTAATTTCCTCTAGGTTCACCCATCATGAAAACCAAGGAGCGTCAGAAGAACAGTAAAAAATGCTTCCTCCTGCTCCATTGTGATACCCCTCTTCATTCTCTCCTCTTCTTATGCAAGGAGCCCAGAAAGTTTCCTCAGAGAAACCCTTTCACAACTTGGGTCATCACTGCATCCCCTCCCTGTTCCTTTCCAGCTCAAACACTTTTTTTAAATTTATGAATGGGACTAGCACCGGCACATCGCATTCCAGAAACAGATGGGAATATTTTAAGTTTCACTTTTTTCTGCTTCCCTAACAGTTTTAGAATCCTGTTTACTATTTCTGACCGCTGACCTTTCCACAGAGCTCATTCACATGCCATGACAATCCAAAGAAATACATGTAGAATTCCCTTCAGATGTGTTAGCCTGGATTTACCTCCACGCAGTTTTATGTGATGTTTTACCACTTCGCTACTCAGCACAAGGACCCTCAATAATCCCTTGCCGTTGTCCTTCACGTGCTTTTAGGGATTCAGTCTCCTCTCTCCGTCATGCAGCCACTTTCCCAGAGCTGAGGGCAGCCCCCAGGCCCGGGAGGCTCCACCAGTGACCACCTCCACAAACCCATCCCAGTCGCCTCCTCCCGGCTTCCTGCTCTGCTGTTTGCTCAAGGGGGGAGAGGGAAGATGGTCACGTGGGCAGTTTATTTTTGCTGAGAATCTTTTCAGGGCCTTCATCAAATACCACTTGCAAATGTGATTAAGCGGCATTCAATCCAGCTGCCCCTGCCCACATGCTCGCTGGTCCCTTCAGAGAGCTCCAGCAGATTTCAGAGCCGTGATTCCTCTCTGCAGGAACTGCGCCGTCTCTCCCCCAGCACATCACGTTTCATCACGTGCCCTCAATTGTGCTGTTCAGAACAGTTTCTACCCAGTTGCCTGGCACAGACATCAGGCCTACTGGCAGCAACAGACACAAACCCTCTGCGGATTATCAGGTTCTTTGTGAAGTACGAGGTAGTGGACATAAGAGCTGTAATAAACTCTGCTGTCCCTCAGCTGGGCATGCCTGTAAGAGCCAAGATAATTTCCAGATGTCTCAGTACTGCGAGATACAAAGTTAGCGATAATGACTTCAGCTACCGCTGTATCTTCTCTTTGTTTGATTAAAAAAATAATATAGAAGGAAAGATTTGATAAGCTTATTTCTCCAGGGAAAAGAAGGGGTCGGAAACAGACAATTGATAGAGGAGCCTGCATTCAGCAAGCATCCTGGCTGTGGGGAAAAAAAGGCAGACCACAGGAAGAAAGCATCACGCAAGCAGCAGCACTATGCAAAGCAAGGCTTGATATAAAGAGGATTGATGGAGAGTCATCTGACCCCAAGCATTCCAAAAAAAGCTGTCATGTAGCATTACAAAACAATTCTGTTTCAGGGCATATGTAGAAGAGAAGGCATTTGTGGTAAACCAGCCTTTTAACAACACACTTAAGATGCACTCCATTCATCACAGTCACAAACTCATATGACGTCCAGAGAACCTCAGAAACACTGGAACATGATCAACCATTATTCAAATCCAATCAGTGCCTCTATCTCAAAGAAGAAATCATCAATTAAATCTTTTTGGACTTAATCCCCAAATTTAAGTATTAAAAACAACAAAAAAAAAAATCAGTGTGATACTGTATAATACCTAAGATCATATTTAACAGCATATATACTGTTACATGTAAGAGAAGTCAGAGCACATCTTGCTTTAGAAATCATGCACTGGAAATTTTATTTTTAGAATTCGAGGTCTGAGTTGTCCCACAACAGTCATGTCCATTTTGCCCCAGGAACAACCAAATCTGATGATTCTAGAGATCTGCCTAGTCCAGTACCCCATCACTGACAGTGATCGACAGCAAGTGCCTAGAGAAGACTCTAAGACAAATGTAAATACATGGAGATACTTCCTCAGAATATTCCCCCAGCCTGCAATGATTTGTTCTCCCACTAACTCATAAGGCTGTAATTTGTATCTGCATATTTTATAGTCTTTGATGGATTTCAACTTCCAAGAATGTGTACAACAGATTTCAAATCCATGTACGCTGCTTATACCCACAGTGCCCTGTGGGAAGAAGTTTTGTACTCTGTGTGAAGCAGCAGCTCCTTGTGCCTTCCCTATCCAAGTGATCCTAATTAGTTCCTTATGCTTAAAGTGGAGGAGAGCGATTAGCTCTCCACACACTTTTTCCATGACAGACGCCTTTTGAACTCTTGGGCAAATACTTCTTGATCTGACAACCTGCCACTTTCCATTTTGTCAGCTGATCTACAATCCTGTCTGCCAGCACTCCAATCTAAAACCACACGCTCCTCTCCGTCCTGAAAAGAAAAAAAAATCAAACACCCTGGGCAAAAAGCCCCTTCTCCTGAGTTAACACAGACACAAAGTGATGATGCAGCAATTTTGTGACTGCTCTGTCTTGTCCCAACTGTTTCTTTCACTTTTTCTCCATCCACAGATATCGTAGATTCTCTGGTATCCTTCTCTCCACTTGATGGCTGGAAAGAATCACTAGTTTTTTATGCCTGCATCTTCATTGTTCTCCTTGTGGCAGTATGTTGATACTCAGGTTCACCTTCTACATCTACATTAACATCTCCTTTATTTATGTCCCGCCACCCGCTCCGGGTGCTTCCCAGTGTCTCCCCATCCTTATACAGCAAATACCACGCACACTTCCTTCATATCACCTGCTTTCCTCCACAGCCAGCCTCCCACAGCCAGTCTGTTCTCCCATCAAATCTTGTGCTCAGTCTCTTCCCTCACTTCACAGGTTTCAAATTCCTCTTATTCCTTCCCCCATCAGACATTTCAAAGACTCCTAATTCAATGAAAGATGACAAGCTCTGGCCTCTTTCCCTGTAAATACTTTTCTTTATTTTCTCACTGTAACCATTACTGCTGCTTTCAGCCTGCTGCATCCATCCCCTCTGGGGGTTGCCATGATTTCCTCCTCTTTTCTCTTCTCTCCTCTCCTCTGCACCACCTATCCTTTGAAGCCTTCCCTTCCGAAAGAACACTCGTTTTGTTTCAGCGCGCTGCCTCTCCGGGACAGATGCCTACTTTGTGTTTGAAAGAGCACTTGGCATGCTGTGGGCATAAACAGACAAGGAACTGCAGATCCCACACCGTGACTGCAGCAAGGTTGACACAGAGCACCAACAGGGAGGCTGCCCTAGGATGGGCCACAGAGAGAGAGCTGAAAAATGCAGGATCCTAAAAATCTCCAGCGGTCGTGAACAGCACCCAAAGCCTCACCTTGTGCCACAACGCAGCCTTTCGCTGAGTTACGAGCTGATGCAGCTGGTCTTGGAGAGCCATTAGCTCTCTGGATAATCTCTCCATTTGCCCAGTCAGCTTGTCAGCCCAGGGGCAGCAGGAGGTCACCTCTGGCAGCCTTCTTTTCTCTACGTGAGCATCCTGGGACTCACACATATTTCCCTCTTCAGCCATATTATCCAACACCGTTTCCTAAACAAAAAACAATAAAAGTTACTTTTCAGCAGGAGCTAAAATGGTTCCCCCCCATCCTCCTGGTAATTCATAGCTAGGAATTCACTGCTGCCATCTCAATATACATTTGCTCCACAATTTCAGAGTTATTTTAGAGAGAACCCCCTCAGTTCACTATAACATATTTCCAAGTTAACAGAAAACTTATGTTGCTAACCTAGCTTATTTTAGAAAGCACTGCACAGTCAGCTACTCTCCACTGCACTAAAGCATAAAGTAACACTCATGAGATGGAGGTGATCAGCACTGCAGCAGCTCTAGATATGCCCTTCCTCTCAAATTCGGAGGTTGGATGCACTTCTGTGGCTTTCTGTAACAAAGCGATGACCAGGAAGGAGGTACATGCTCACACTGTTCGGGGGAGCCCCACCTGCTCTCACACCCACAGGATCACTTGTGCCCATGGAAAAACTCCACAAGTTGAGGAACATCCAGAGATCCCTGCTGGGGGAGGCTGGTCAGGAGCTGGCAGCTCTGCTTGACCACGACCATCTAGCTGGTTTGATAATTAATTGTGCAATTGCCTTCCAAGATAGCAACTGCTATTTCAAATGCTCAAGGAAAAAAAACCCAAAAGCATTTAAACAAAACATTCAGAGCCCATCTACACACTCTGGCGCACAGACTGTGCAGAAACACACAGTTTTCAAGCCAGAATAGCACAGCATAACTAAAGGACCCGGACCTCACTCACAGAGTATTAAATATTTATTTCCATACTGTTATCAAGAAGGCATTCAATAGGAGAGGTCATCATCTCTTTTAAGGACATAATTTGCATTCAAAATTATCTTTAGCAATTGAAGAAGTAATTTAAGAACACTGGCAGGAAATTCAGCAGTTGAGCAGCGTGGTCTGTACACGAGCAAGGAAAAACCAAGTGCATAATTACTGGCACAGCAGCAACGCTGCTGGATGAGACGTCAGAGCGCCAGAAGTCACCAATGTCACGCTGCTAAAGTCAAGCACCATGTCACAAAGTATAAACACGAGTCTCCGTGGTAGAAGAGTGCTGACTGTAAGGCTGACATGCAGGTGAGGCACTTGAAGTTAAACACAGACAAATGGGAGGGGAAGTCCCAGATGAGAGCGGCAACAAACATCAAAAGCTCGCATGAATGGCCTACAAGGACACATAAAGACATCAAAACTTTTGCTTAGCCTAGAAACAGGGACTGGGAAGGCAGTGACATGCTAACAGCCTTCACTTATATAAAAGATTGCTATAAAGAGGATGGGAAATTTTATTTTTTCTCTTTCTCTCTTTTCTCAGAAGGTAGGCTAAAAACTCTGGCTTAATTCACAGCAAGAGATTCTTAGAGTCATGCAAGAAAAAGCTTCATAAGACAGCTAAGAATGGCAGAGGGCACCCTGCAAAACCTCCTTTCTAGGCAAGCATTGGTACTGGGAATTGGCACAAAGCAGCACTGAGGGCAGCAGCTCCTGCTGACCCACAGCCCAGCTCATGGGAATGCAGACATGGTGGGGACATTGACAGGATAACAAACTGCATGGAAATAAAGCAAAGGGGGTTAGGGGTTCTTCTCTTTATGCCTTATTTTGAAATTCATTAAATGACAGAATTGTAAAGTAACATTAACATTTGGACAATGTTCTCAGGCACACGGTGGGATTTTTGGGCTGTCTTGTGCAGGGCCAGGAGTTGGACTCGATGATCCTTGTGGATCCCTTCCAACTCAGGATATTCTGTGATTACTGCAGTCATTCCAGTTCCTGCAGTGATGTCATGCTCTGTTGTGCTCCTGCCCACCACCATCAGGAAGAGCTGGCAGCAGCTACGCAAGAACCATCCCATCCATCAGATCAGCAATGCAAAACACAAGTTTGGTAGGAAGAGAAAACTACTGTCTTCTCAAAGCACATCTCATTCCCATACATCCTACTGCATCCAGGAACAACCACCATCAGCAGTGAAACAAAAGAAAAAGGCCAATTCACCATCCAGCACACTGATAGTTTAAAAATAATGTGCTGGTCAGTTGGGTTTTTTCAGGTACTTATTTAGAACTTAACTCCAGAAAGCAGTCTAACACTCCCCACCTCTTCAACATGTCAAAGGCAAATATTTTGGTGGAAACACAGAAATAACTGCAGTTACATTTTACCTATTGGGAGCCAGGCCTGTGCTCATGTTGATGCTTTCCAAAAAACCCTAAGAGGGTAAACATGTAAAGCAAAAACCATTAGAGAACTAAAGAAAACTGGAAGTACCCTTCAAGACAGGCGAGGTAATTTTGCACTGCCCTGTGCCTTGCTTTTAGTGTAGAAGAAGGCACATGGGCAATTAGCAGTCACCTCACCGACTCTCAAAACTCTGTAAGCTCATATGGCTAATGTGGTGTGCTAAAGAATTATTTCAGCAACACTGAATGGGCAAAAGTCGTAGAGAGAAGTGAGATGGATGGCATCGTTTGCACTCACTTGAGAAATCCTAGGATGTGCAGAGAAAGGGTTATTGATTTTCTTATGATCATTCAACACAGTTCAAGGGGAAATCAGCAATGTCAACACACTATTTGGCTGGGAAAAAATGAAGTTGTTTTCAATATCAGCTGCCTGCAAATTTAGTTGTTCTCAAGACTGCAATAAAGCTTAGAGGCCCTCTTCTGAGAAGCCATTTAATTTTACAAAAGTGTGCGACTGCTATGTTTAAAAACTATTAAAAAGATGAAGATCAGACCTTTTCATTTGTGTTAACTATATTGTGGATCCCTTCTCTGCCCTGCAATCCCTCAACTCAGCTGAGTGAGTCCTACTGAAGAAAACAGGAATGAAAGAGAACTATGAAAACATTCCTTACTTTACCAAGACTTTTTTTTCCCTTTTTCTCAAGTGCCGTTGAACAGTTGGTATGCAACATTTAATTTTGTGGGACTCAAGGGCCCTTGGAAGTAGTCAGCTATGCTAAAGTCAAGAAAGCTGCACCCTTCAAAATCAGTTTGATCCATTACCATCCACTGCCAGTAAACTGGTTCCAGTTGCTTCCACTCCAGAAAGGCTTCCAGCTGCAGGGTTTCAGACTCCAGGAGCTGTAACAGCTACGGGAAAGGAGACAAAGGAAAGGAAATCAGGTAACGTTGGTCACTTGAGGACTACATGAAATGTGTGCTTGGCCTGAGGTACAACAAGAGTGTGAGTGGTACGTGGGACAACACTGGGAGGCTTTACAAGAACATTGTAAAAGCAGTCAGGGAAACATGAAGTGAAACAGAAACACTTCTCCCAGTATCACTGATTTATCCCTCACGCCAAATGTACCAACTTCATCAGCTTTTCTACACATAAATGTGAGTTTCCGTATTGTTTTGAGGTATCAAAGAGACATGCTTAGGTGAATGACCAGCTTCAAATCTTCTAGGCTTCTTGACTACCAAAATAAGCTGTTTCTCCAAAAGTATTTTTCCCCATCTATCCCTTCACTCTGAAACAGCATGGAAGAACTCACTCTAAAATGTTATGTATTTTATAAACTGTCTGATCTGCTGTCTCCCTTTGCCTGAGAGCACTCAAAGGAGAGATGTTGCATTATAGCCACATATTTTTTCACAAATATATACATGATACACATGTATGCATACACATATATGGTGAAGGAGACATTCCAAAATTAAATATTTATCTATCAGTAAAAAAAAAAAAAGTTCTTGTAAAGAATGGTAAGATGAACAAATTTGCCATAAATCAGAGCTCACCGGCTTTAACAATTTTAGTTCTGACCACATATTTGAAACGAACAATTTTAACACCAATCTGACACCAAAGGCAACTTCTTAAGATGACCACAAAGAGTGTAGGGCCTTGAGGAGAATGATAAGGACCAGACCAGTGCCAGCTAAATCCACCTTACACAGACAACGATCTTCTGCTAGCTTTGTTTGCTTTAGTTACTTGGTACATAACATAATTTAAGGAACTGCAAAGCATGAGTTGACTTTGCAATTTTATTATGCAGATATTACTTGAAGATAAAGGAACCAAAGAAAGGAAACCACTCTGCAAGAGTAACTGCTGGAAATTATAAGCAGTTTGCACTAAAACACTGCTGGATCCAAAATACAATTATTACACATTTGCTCACACACCAGACACTTGGCATTACGCTTAATGACTCTGCTAGTTTCAAGCTCAGCTGGGATATAAAAGGTGGAAGAATGGAATGGGTTTCTGTCTCCTTTTTTCTTTTCTCCTTTTTTTTTTTTCTTTCATAGGTACATCTACAGCACAAATGGCTTACATTATGGAATCTGAGGCTTGCAATAAAACCCAGCTAAAAAGTTGATTAAATATTCAGGCGACAGCAAAGTTACTTGACTTTAAAGTAGCTTTGTAACGTGGTCACGACCTGTGTGTGATTGCAGCACGAACATGTCTTATTACAGCTAAAGAGGGCTGAAGGTTGGGATGGGGAGCTTTTCATTCTGAGCCTTCAGAAAAAAAAGAGTGATCTTAATAAAAACATAGTCATCATCTTTATTCTCACTAGAATGTTAGAAGCGCCATATGCCACCTGCTTTCACAGCACAACTGAAAGGATATGGTTCCGAAACGTCACCAAACCTCTAAAGGATCTGCTGGAGCTAACTGACCTTAACAACAATCAAAGCTTCCTGAGCAGTCTCCTAATCTCAAACCTTTTGGGATCTTCTGCATTTGGGGGCTTTTGTTGCCTTTTTTTTTTTTTTAACTGCTTCATTAGTTACACAGAACTCGAACAGCTTGTGTGAAAGCATTCATCTGACTCACCTACTTACAGCATCCTCACCTTTCACTAAGGTATTAACACCCTCAGAAATATCAGGCCAGCAACTGTGTGCTAGATTGCTTCAGCCATAAATCAGTAATGGGATGACTACAGTCATCCTAGGAGGACAGTTTCCAGCAGAGCTGGAATACACCGTGGCAGCCTCAGGCAAGGCTGCAATAGCCAACGTTTGAGTTTCTACCCTGAGGGACTTCAGGCACTGCTCCTGAATGCCAATATCCTCTGCCTCCTTTGTATGGGCCTTGCAAGGCTTTGATGTTACTGCAGCACGGAGAATAAAGCAGAACACAATAAAAAATAATGTACAACAAATATCCTTGAGATAGCTTAGCAAAAATCATAAAAACAAATAAACGCTCAAGGTTGGGAAGGGACAATGGATTGTATGCCCATGTGCCTTGAATTTGGTCACAAGGACAGTCTCCACATAACCCAGGGGTGGCAGGTTTTCACTCAGACATGCCCACACTTCGGAATGAACATTTCTAACATTTCTAACATGAAGTTAGGCAGCTTCCTTCCCCCAGCCTCATCCTTTGCACAAGCTTCTCACGAGAGTTTCGCATTCTTCGACAAACTCTTTTCGTGACTTTGAGCTCACAATGGTGTACGTTTTCTTAGGTCACACATCCCAGTCACACCAGAGCTGGTATTTCAGAAACCAAAGCCCAACCTGTACCTCTGCATCTCCCCCCCAACACAGTACCTCTTCTTCTTCATTTACCACCACCAAGAGTTCACACATATGCCATGAGCAGTTCCACTTCAGCTGCTCTCAAAATGTAAAACAAATTCCCAAGCTGTAACTAATGCTACCTGCCCGTTTTCAATGAACTAAGGGCCTGATACTGTCATGCCTCCTAACGAAATTTAAAGACTGAAGTCTGTAGAAGAGCATCAGTTTTGTTTCATGAACAAAGTGAAGCAGGAAGTCAAAAATGTGCCTCACGTGGGTATCTAAGGGATGCTTAAGGATAATGCCTGAAAATTGTGTTTCGCTCTGCACAAAATTAAGACAACAAAATCCATTTCCTTCATTCTTCTGGAGGAAGTTATTGCTCTAAAATATTTACACTGACTGAAAAAGTAATGACAAATTCAAATTGCTAATCTCTGTGGCGAGGCAATTCCATAATGACTGCAGAGAGCAAACACTTTGCAGTAGAGCAACTTCTTTAAGCCATTGTAAAGAAACCACCCCTGGTGCAAGCAACAGCTTTGCTATAGAGGGTAAACTGTGCCTAACTGAGCTGCCTCACACAGAGCAGGCTGCCAGGAAACCTCAGTGTGATGCTGAAGAATGCCAGCTCTGCAGAGAGCACGCCTCGCTTCCTCTGGCACGTGGCTGCAACCTCCAAAGCCAAATATCCGGCATCCAACACAGATCACAGACCTCAGGAAACTGTGGGAGCTTTGGCTGTAAAAGCCTGAGGTGACAAGATGACCTAGGTGGTTTTGGATACTTCCCTAGAGATATTCAGAAGCCATCTGGACACAGCCCTGAGTGATGTGCTCCAAGGGACCCTCCTTGAGCAGGGGTGTCGGACCAGGTGGCCTCCAGTGGTCCTTTCCAACCCCACCCATTCCGTGACACTCAGCAAGAGGCCAAAGTTGAATCGTCCTCAGTATCCACAAGTATAACTCCTATGCTGTTTAAACATATTTGTAATTACTTTTTCTGTAGAGATATTAATCTCCTTCATATTATTTACCACCATATTACAAAAATCATTAATGCCTGTAGACTGTTACGGAAATCAATATTTAATAAATTTGCAGCATAATGCACCCTTTTCACAGGCTCAGTTCCAGAGAGCTCCCCGCAACAAGTATTTAATCTCCGATGCCCACAGCTCATAATTCAACTACCATAGCGCTGGCAAAACTATTTTTAATCAAAAATTGCTCTGCCTAAATGTTCAGAAAATCATTTTATTGTTAGACAGACAAAAAATGGTCTTTCAGCAATAAATTCTGTTTCTTGGCTCAGAGACAAAACCCTGCTAATTCATCACCATTCATATATGTCTGTACACAGAAAACTTGCATTGGACTCCCGAGCCCTGCAAACCTCACTCCAAATGCCAACATCTCTGGAGAATTACTCAAGGCTTGAGACAGGGTTGGCTTGGTAGGGAAGCTTCTATGGGGAAACCATCGAGACTATTCAATAATTGTATTTGTTTAACAGGAAATGGCTTTATTCAACGTGCATTGGGATAATCTGAATTCTAGTTCTGAATATCTCACAGCCACAGGAGAGAAGCTAAGTGGAGAAGTTCATTCTAAAAAAATGCAAAGAAAAGGGGTAAACATCCATCAAAGTTACACAATTTATGCCACCAGAGGTAAATCATAACTGGGATTAAGGCTTTAGAGATCTAACCAGGCATCGGATGAAACAAAAAAAAAATTCAACACATCTTCTCCTCTACCAATACAAAACTCCCTTAACTGAAAAAACATGCAAACCTTGACAAATGAGAGCCTCTCAGCAGGCAGGCTGTTAGGTGGATGGCATTTGGTTTAAAACGGCACACACTGCCCAAATTGCCTTTGGCAGAGCTGTTTTGAGACCTTCTTCACCAAAAAACCTGAGAAAACCTCAATATCACAAACATCTCAGGCTGGGACAAAAACAATACTGTAGGTGGACACACTCAGTGCTCCAAGTTTCAGTTCCACATTGTGATTTTTCCAGAAGCAAAGCTGATTTAAGACATTGCCACACATCCCTTGGAGGCTAAAGCAAAAATAAATAGGCCTGGAAACTAGAAAGTCACGCTGGAGTAGTGTGAAATACAAGCAGCTGAAGAGCAAAAACCAAGGAACAATAAGCAGCCTCCAGCCACAAGGCAAGTAAAGACCTTCCCTAATTTCTCTGCCTCTGAAATACCACTGAGAGCCAAGAGAGAGCAGGAGAAGCACTGCAGCCCAACCATCACGAGGCAGTGGATCTGAAAGGCACTTGGAGGACAGAAATGGATGAGAATTTCTTCCAGCACCAGCTATGGATCCCATAGGGACCTTGACCAACACCCCAGCAGGGACAGGAAGAGACCTCTGGCTCCAGAAAATGGTATTTCTGCGTCTCCTGAGCATCACCTCTTTTGGAATTGTCATGTTGGGGATTTTTTTTGTGCTGTAAAAGGAAAGCAGGACGTGAATCTTGTGCAGAAGACACAATATATAAAATACAAACCACAGCAGCTTTGGGTGCAGGAGTATAATTACAGATGCTCGGATATGCGCAAAATCTCCAACACCTAAACCAAAATATGTCACTTTTCCACCCACCAACGCCAGTTTTATGCCGCCACAGCTCAAACTCCAATTGAGCTATCTCAGTTTTACACTGCTGAGAGCAGGAAATCAAACCACTAGTTAAAAACTTAAATGACAAAGATCATCATTATAAAACATAATTGCTATTTGTGAAGGGATTCAGAAAACAGCTGTTTAAAATGCAACTGAAAGAAAATGAAATTTAAAACAAACAGAATGAGGCATTTGGCAGATAAAAATTGTATTACAGCTTTCGCATTGATAGGCAATGAACTGGGATGTATTAATGACATTCATTTGCAGAGGAACGGGTCAATTAATGGATTGCTTGGCATTTTCCCTATGGAAACGGCATGTATTGAAACACAGAAAAAATACCAGGAAAAAGAAGACTGAAGTTTTATACTTCAGCAGCCAAGATCAACATATGTAAGAGTGAAAAAGGTACACATTTTCTTCCCCTAAAGGTACCAGGGATTTTGGGTGCCTAACCTGGCATATCTGAAGAGGCAAATTTTCAGGCAGTACCAAGTACCTTTAGCTCAGTTAAAGCACATCCAGTAGATACCAAAAATCACAATTTACTTTAGAGGAATCTCAGCTAGAGGGTTTCAAAGAAAAGCATCAAATTGTATCACAGTACTGCCTGACAGCTGTTATTATTGTACTGCCAACCAAAACCCCCATGCAGCTGATGTCAAAAAAAGACCATTATTCTTCTGCTTTTATTCAGACTGTTTCTGTACACAGAACAAAGCATTATCCATACTCATTTCTTTCCTTTTCTCCCCCCCACACACTCGCCCGTTTCCGCGTATTTTTAACAGGCCCCAGAAACGCACATAGAAATCAACAAGAACAAGCAGTTTCTAATTTGTTTAACTGTTCTGAACTCAGAATTGATGCCACCCTTCTGAACAGCTCCAGCATCCTGGGTTCTGTGCACTTCCACACGGGGTGTTACTACACCAAGAAGCGCTGGTTCTAGGAAGAGCATCCCTCTGTGTACATGTGCCTTGTTTTCCGTGTACCTGTCCCACGTGTGTCCTGACCTTCCTACAAACACTTGCCAGCTCTCTGCCACCTTCTTTGCCTTCTGTAAGGACAAGGTGGTCCTCACCCCAGGACTGGGTGAGCAGCGACATCCGGACTTCCCCAGCTGTGCTTCCAGGGAGACAGGGCAGAGCTGCACAGCTGCACCTGCACTCCCAGGACACCTCCAGATGGACATCATGATGAGGACTGGCTTGTTCAGCATCCACAGCAACACAAACCCAACCTCTAAGCACCAACAAACATAAAGGTTAAATAAAACTGAGCTCTTGCCCAAAGACAGAAAAAGAAACAAAGACGAATGGCCTCTGCCGTCAGAGACCCAACAGCACACAGAATTATCACAGATGTTCATCTTAGTTAAACAATTAATTTAAAAATTTATTCATTATGTGGATTAGTCTAAGCTTGCAACTTGATATGAGTACAGTTTCTTCCAGACTAGCTCTCTGACAAGCCATCATAGACTGTTTGTGCATGCAGGTATTTTCACACATTTTAAAATGTGTTACTGACTAGAGAAACTACTAATTTAAAGTCTGCTATAGTTTCTCATGTCAATTAATTTCTCTTGCTAGTCTCTTTCGCACTCCTTTAAATTAAGCAACAAACATTTAAAAAGAACCACAAATCCAAAATCTCTTGCAAAACATGAGTAACAGCTGATTTTATAACTCTATTTCCTTGGCTATTTAAAAAACCAAAAATACCTGCCAGCAGAGCCGAGTTAACATTATGGGCCAATTGCACACAAAGTTTAATTTTACAAGGCTATAAAAACAGCTCTACCAGTCTCCTCACAATCTGAGCTGCACTCTCCCATCCAGAAAAACAGTTCAGTTCAGCTTTCCAGCAACAGCTCAGTTGTGGCCAAGGCCATTGCAATATACGAATTTAACTGCAGTCTGCTTCTTTAACAAGCAGTGAGGCTGGAGAACGCAGTGCTCCTGTCTTGCTTGACCTTCTGGATGGGTTAAGTATGTTTTTGATTCAGAGGCGGATGCAGGAGAACACAAGGTCACAGTTAGGGATCACAAGATCCTAGTTCTGGGGCACTTCAGGATCAGCCTTCATCAATAGCTGTACCTTGGCACGAGAGAAGAGTGAGAAGCCTGGGGTCCCTTTTCTGTCAGAAGATGATAACTCATTTCTCTTTGGCATGAAAACAACAACAGTGAAGACTCCACAAGCAGCTCTGCACTATCTAGTGGCTACTGCTAGCTTCAAGGCACAATTCAAGAGATGAGTCGGGAGTCTTAAAGCTCCTCACCCAAACTTTTTTTCCTGACATTTAATTTGTTCCTTCAGGGTCCAATACCCTGGTTAAGAACCACTAGGCTGCACCAGCAGGACCCTTTCTGACTCCATCACCAAAAACTATCAGCAAGTAAGCCCCTCTCACTCTGAGGTCTCCTCTGACAGAAAGTTAAGAGGCAGCATAGCATGACCAGGGGATTTTGATGCGGATACAAGACACACCTCTCACCACACCAGCCTCAGCTGGTAAGTGGCAATTCCGTCTTCAGCTTGCAGGCATCAGGTATGATGCTGGCACAGCCTTTGCTGTAGCACTGTATGGGCCACAGTGCCTGCCTGTCCTCCCCGTGCTGACCCAAAGCATCACCTGAGCTTGACAGGTTGCTCCCCGCACTGGGTCTGCTGGCACTTCCACCAAGAAAAAAAGAAAAATCGAATGCCAACTGATGACAAAATACCTCAGCCTTGTCTCTCCGGCTTATTAATTCCAGCTGCATTGTCTCAGGTGGAATTATATTATAGTATATCACTGTCACTGTCACTGTCACAGCACTCAAATTATGTTAAGTATGGCATAAAACAAGCAAAAGCACAAAAGCAGCAGCGAAGCTCAGTGTCATTCCATCAGTTCTGCAGCTGGCAATCACAACCAAGTGTTCATATCAGTGCAGTATGTATAGACTGTGTTCCAGAGAAACCTTCCTTTCTTATGGTGTAGGAGTCTAACATATTGCTGCTACATAGTCCAACAATTTATGGAGTCCATGATAAACCACTGCATCATTTTTCAAGGTCCAAGAACTCTATAAGCTTGGTCAGTAAAATGTACTGAGCTATAACTCATCCCCAAAAAAATGGTGATGGCAACTACAGAACTGCAGCTCTATTAACTCCTCTTTTTTTTTGTATGGATAAGTTTAGCTGAAAGCAATATTAGTGACAAATTGCAGCCTGGGGAAATTTTCAGATCAAGGTAATAATGCTATGAGGTAGAATGATTTGCTTTAGTGTTGCTATATAATGCTGCCAGCTCCCTCCAACTGGACACTAACTGCAGCCAGAGGCCACCTTGCTTAAAAAAATATCTAAAGAAATATTTTAGCACTAAATCTGTCTGGAGTAATAAAACAAAACAGAGCATCCTTCCCAAGAAGGGGCACAGGAAAAGTGAAACTGGGTAGAAAGTTCAACAACTAAATGATTCATGGCTGGTGACAAGCCAGTGCCTGTGAGCTGAAGGAGCCGGTCTCGTGCTAACACTGCTGAACCACGTAGGGGGGAAGGAACCTCTGGAGGTCTCTAATCCAATCTCCTGCTCTAAGCAAGGTGCTCAAGGCTCTGCCCAGCAAGTCCTGAACATCAACAACACAGAAGTGTTCTTCTCCAGGATCTGGTTCCAGAGTTTGATCAATTCACGGCAATTTTTTCCTGTTTTACCCAGCCAGAATTTCTCGTGTTCCAACTTGTGCCTGCTGCCCCTCCTCCTGTCCCACTGCACCTCTGAGAAGGGCTTGGTCCATGCTCCAGCTCTGACCGCCTCAGTGGCCTTACTGGATTTGCTCCTGGCGTGCCACTGTCCTTGCACTGGGACAAGGACACCAAGCACTCAGTCTGACGAGCACTGGGCAGAGGGGCAGGATCCCTGCCTTTGCCCTCACAGCACTCCAGCTAACAGTGCCTGGGATGCAGTCAGCCTTTGCTGCCTGGGCACACTGCTGACTGCTGGGCAACTTCCTGCCCACCTGAGCCCCCAGGTGTTGCTAAAGAGTACTGGACCAAGAGCTGACCCCAGAGGGACACCACTAACAGCCAATTTGAGCTCTGTGGCCCAAACAATTTCCCACTCGCGGCACCGCTCACTTACCCAGCCCACCTCTAACCAACCTGGCTGTAAGGATGTCAGGATTTTCCTCCAGTGATACACAAACACAGGCACATTCTCTGTGCCTACCTGCCTTTCTCAAAGCTCTTTAATTGCATGTCTCTGCCTCCTCCTGGGACGGGATACTCCACACTGCTTTGAAAGAGAACCAGCAGCAGGATCCGAGGGGACTGCAGAGGTGGAAAGTGCCTGTCCCAGAACAAGGTGGAACCGAACCAGCTGGGAACAGCAGGCATCAGAGGAGTGGAAACCATCTGATGCCACAGCCAGTTGCAGGGAAGGAGGATTGTTTTGATCATATTCACCTTTTGAGATTTAAAGCAGTTTAGCTCCTGCAGAGGTTTCTTTCTTTCTATAGCAGGAGGAAGAGTCATTCACACATTTCTAGCCTCTCCAACCTCCCTAATCAGAATCTCCCACGGGTATCCTTTCTCCTGTCATCAAGCCTAAACTTCCACTCTGACCTCCACCTCATTCGTGGCTCTGGATGGTGCTTGTCCACCTTCCAGACAGGATCTGGAAGCCAAGCCCCACTGCTTCTGGAGGGCAAGTAAAACCTCCAGCAGCAGCACAACAGGGATGAACAGGGAAGTTAGGAGAGGAATTCCTCATCCAAGACAACTTGGTCCAAGAGGAGACCACACAGAGTATTCAAAGGCAAGTCATTTAGATTAAACTGTTTTTTCAGCCTTCCCTTCTAAAATTGACTTGAATCTGCCTTAGAAACTTCCCAGTATACATTATCTCGCACAATTTGACTACTCTTGCTTCCACAGTGCACAGCAGGCCAGAGAATTCCACTTTCTTAAGAAGGATCAGGAACTTGGCTACAAGCAGACACTGTCTAAAAGCAGCTTTGAAGCCATTTGACCTCCGTAATTCTTCCCGATTTTACACGGATGACAAGGGTTGAATTTGTTCTGCCTCATTTTTGCAAATGAGTACCTGGATCCACTGTTTCCAAGAGGTTTTAATAACTCCTACAGCAAGCCATGTTTTATGTGATAAATGTCAGGAAATGAACCGAAAACCATTTGCCTACAGCGTTTCGGAAGGAAAATGACATGGCAGCCTACCCTCTCCTCCTGTAAAGTGAATCATTAAAAAAGGCAGGAATAACATTCTTTGTTCCTGCCATGTAGCACAGGGTGGGCAGCACATGCTGTCACTGACAGCTCCTTTGCTTTCTTAGCACTTATTCTTGCCTTCTGAGAAAATGTGAGGAAGAAAAATCGTATCTGAATTGCCCAGAGTTTTTTGGATTTCTGCTTTAAATTGTCTTCTCAGTAGCCACTCTCCTAGTCTACAGGAAATACATAACAACCACCAAATCAGCCCTTTTGTAAGACAGCAGCCACTGCTGTTCCAGTAAGTGTCAACCAGAAGGAACAAAATACACCAGAGCTTTTTCCAATTCTGACAACCTTCAGTGTACCAAGCTTCAAACCAACAGAGCCTTCTCCTAGAAAAGCAAGGAGTAGTAAGTATTCTGAATGTTAAAGGTGATCAAGGCAGTCTCACTAAGAAGACCACAACACTTAAATGGATCGTGTTGAGCATCCTCACACGTATGCAAATGTGGATTTCCAACAGAGCTCATCCTCCCTGGAGGCTCTGAAACTCCACCTATCCCAATTTTGCCGTGCACAGCACCACAGCAGCCACTCTGCTCCTGACATGACACCACCAAAAGACCACACTAGAGACAGCTAGAGAGAAAGAATAAACCTTTCAACCAACATAACCCAGGGAGGTTTAAAGCCAGTTCTTGCTCCATCATTCAGCTTAGCAATGCCAGGGCACCAAGGAGAAAGCAGCAGTCCAGGAGTCTCTGACGGGGTCAGAAAGTCAGCTCAGAAAAGGGTTGCCAATACACTCCTGACCCTGCTCATCATAGAGCAGCAGCAAGGGTATATTTCATTTTAGCCTGCAGGTGACCTTCATATTAAACCCATCCTTACAACCTCCACTCCTCCTCTGAACAACCACCATCACAATTCGAGTACTCTGGATCATTCAGCTCCCTCAAGCTTTCTTGTGTGAGCCTCCAGGCCTCCTGCATTTAGGTGCTGGAGCCCCATATATAATGCAACACATCATCAGATCTGCTCTCCTCTGCAATATTAATGCCAGCTCCCATGTTATTTCTCACCAGCCTGACTACCATGCATGTAAACGTCTAAAGTAACTGCGGTTGGAAGAGCAACACAAAACATTAAGTCATTTAACAGGGGGGAAAAAAGCATTGCCTTTCACTGGCAGTGGTGTTCAGAGCACATGGCAGTAAGCCTGCTTTACACCTCTAATGCACAACCCAGCAGGATAAATGCTAAAGTTGGAAACTGTAGCATTCAACGTTAAAAAGTGCCAGAATTCAAGCTGCCTGAACAACACTAATTTGACCCTCCCACATGTATAAGGTCTAGAATTATGCAACCAAAATGTTTCCCTTCATAATCTGTCTCACCAAGGGCACAGATTGGCTGGTGCTCACTCCACACGCTATTCCTTTTCCTTTCAAATGACATATTATTCTGTTTGTTCTTCAGAGGAAAACCATAGCCTTGTTTGTCACACATCACTCAAATCCCATTCTAAAGGCAGAATTTTTATCTGGAAGATAAACAAGTTATCTTCCCTAATGACCCATGTGAGACGAGAGAATAGCATCGCTGTCGTGCCACAAATGGGAAATGAAAACAAGGAGATGTAAGTAAAATGCTTCCATTGCTTTTGGATGCCTTAACTGAGACTTCCAGGACATGATTTTCAGGAAATTTAAAAGTTACTGTAAAGCACTTCATGGATACATCTACCCAGCATAGCTCAACAACTTGTAGGGATGGTTCAGGTAGTTGTCACTGAGATCCTGAGCCAACCTTGACCTTCCTGTCTATATTCAGCCCCTTGTGCCTCAATCAGTTTCTTTTCACCCACATAATCTGAATTCTTTCCCATGAGAGCTACCTTGCTTCCACAATGCCCTCATTCAGGCCTCTTTTCCATGGGTCTCTCCCAGATCCTGACTTCACTGAACAAGAGCCAGAGCAAAAAGGTTCTTCACTACCCATCTTATCCCCTTCCAGAGTCCTGCTTCAGCTCCCAGTCTGCAGCTCCTAACAGAGTCCACGCTCCCTGTGTTCTGCAATGAATGTTGGAATGGTTCAGTGAAATCAAGTTAAAGACAGGAAGAGAGGAAAATACTTTAAAAGGGCAGAGCATTTGCTATTTTTATTCCAAATGCTGTGGTGAGCATAATTATGCAAATTCCAAAAACTTGTCATAATTGACCTTTTCAAAACATGTGTGTCCATAGGCCTAACATACACTTCTTTGGTGAACCTTGAAATTTATTAAAGGTCAGCAGCTCTAGAACTTAATTTCATTTCATCCTTAAAGAACTTATTTAACATGCAGCCATCACCGATCATCAAGGAAAAACAAACTTGCTTAAAAACAGGTAAACATTTTGGTGCGTTGGACTAGCAAAACCTGTGCCTTTAAAAAGTTGTAAAAGAAAATTTTTTTAAAAAATGTTCTTGCTACAAAACCTATCAGTTAAGTCGTTGTTCTGAAAATTTAACAATGCCAAAATCCAAAGATTCTGGTCATCTGAAGCCCTGGAAGCAGCTCTGGTAAATGGTCAGGAGCCACTACTGATTCAAACTAAGTTAATTCTGGCAGTGTGTAGAGGAAGTTTAAAATCTCATTGTGTTTAGATTCTCTCCAGGGCTTGGCTGTCTCTTCTGTGCTACTGCTCCAAGAACTGTCACAGATCTTTGTGCTCCTTTGGGGGAGATTGTTCTCCACCTTTACAATCTCATTTGCAGCAACACAGTCTCTCTCCACCTTGAAAACTGGTTCTTTCTGTGAAGAGCTCACACAGACCCTGGAACAACTCCTGGTAAAATGAAACTCCAGGAGGATTTCTGTGACATCGGGACTGGCCAAGGAAGGATTTTGGACAGAACAGGCACAAAAAGAAAACCAAACCAGGAAAACCTCACGTTTTCACAAACACTCACAAGCCCCAGTGCAGTTACTCTTACGCTGTATTATTTTTTATGCAGGATCTGCTTGAGAAATTTCAAGGTTTTTTTTTCTTCCAGGAAAGTAAAACATGATGACAAATAGGCAAAGCTGCCTTTAATTAGAACAGTAGTTACAACACAAAACACTGACCCTGTTCCATGACAGAACTATGGCTTTTACCATGGGAATGAAACAATAAACATACAAAAAGCTGACGGCCAGATCAAGCGGAATTAATGGCCAGAGCACCACAGAAGACTATGAATCTATGACAATTTATACACCAATGAAGGCAGTTTGTCCTTGAAGCTCAAGGTCATTTTTTCACTAAACACCAAATCTTTTTTTCTGGAATTTACATGCAGTACAAGCCTTCGTTTCCTGACTTAAATCTTCTACCCAGCAGCATCACGGACTTTAAGATGAATGTCATTTTTTTTTCCATTGGTATCTACACCCTGAGAAATGTGTTGCTTCAACGGCTTCTTGTACAACAGATGGAAGGACATCATAAAATATCGGATGGCTCCCTAACAGGCTCTTTGAAATTCAAATAAGGTTACATATCCTTCACCTCACCATACAAGACCGCAACAGGGCTGATTACAGAAATACTAGCACGGGTCTGTGTCAAATCAATAATGTGACACAGTGTCAAGCTTATCAGAGGGGTTGAACTGTTTATTTTCATTTAGCGCCTGCCCGCGGCGCCTGTCACCACCGGGAACATTCCAGGAAGTCCCAAACAACCAACACAAGGACACCGAATATAGCCTGGGACACAGCAGCTGGAACTATCCTGCCACAGTTATTCCATTTTCATCCGAGAGGGTGAACAACCTGGGATCCATTTCTGGAGATAATGCAGTAGCACAGTAGTTATTCAGCAGCCAGACACTTGTAATAGCTGAGAGACCTCACTTTTGCAGCTCTGCCCCCACACACATTCCAGGAGGTGGTGCTGTCCCCTGGACGCACTGAAATCACCGGTTTCTCTTTGCATATTAAAACTTCAGCAGATCCAGGGGCACTTGATACAAAGTGCACAAGCCCATGACGCCAAGTGAAGACTCAACTTCCATGAAAAGTAACTGGCAAATGCACATTCAACATTTCTGAAAATTCCAAGTCTATCAGCTCTTAATGCTTCCAATCTGAATGCACTTGTTCTGGAAAGAACAGCAGCTCTTCGGTGCTTTGCATGAATTCAAGCAACGGGCTATTACTCACAGAGAATAAACCTGTTGTGTCACCCATCTGTAACAGCCATCTGGGACAGATGTTTTAAATGGAAACTGTCACAAGATTTAGGGTTCACTCTCAATTTACCTTACATCTTGATCAGCTACCCCGTGAATGACACAGTAAGAAATTATGGATCCCACCTGACTGAAGGAAGCAATGCAGGTACTTTACATTGGTGTCCTTCCCTGATAAATCAACAGTCCAGAAAGCAGATCAGTGCTGTGCCTGTACCATCCTATTCTGTCCTACCCAATCTCTGCTGCTTGCAGAGCTAAAGCTCCCTTGAATTTTTTATGGGCACGGGATTGACCATATATTATGTATGCAAAGTCAGACAGACTATTTGTTTGCTCCTATTTACTTGCTACCAAGAACCTTAGTTTCTTAAGCCAAATAAATCACCTTTAAAACATGTTAATGATCAACAAACATAAACATTCTTCATAAATTTCCGAAACAAAATTATTAGCTATTCACATCCAAGTTCTATAAATTTCATTGCATGTCCATCTGGCAGACAGCTGCATTATTTATTTGCTGTCACACTGAGTAAATTGATTTACTGGCATTTAAAGGTGTCATCTTTACTCATTACAATTTCAATGATCACTCCGGCACTGCCAGCATTGCACCAATGACCTGAGTTTCAACTTTTAATCTCTACTACGATTGAATTCCACATAGAAAGCAGTATCAGAAGAGACAGAGGAAACTGAAGGACTTGCGTGCTTTGATTTAAAGTTCATTGATCTCTGTACGGTAACAATTTGATGAGAAAGTTCATTTAATGACTCAAGTGCAACATACACTTTTTTTGAGCCCAAGGTAAACTTCAGAACTGGCAACACTGCTGTGCAGAATTAAGATAAGCAGACTTGATAGACAAGAAAGAGGAATGAGGCCACATCCTCGGAAAGGATTACTGCCCTGGAAAGTTTGGGGCAGATGTTGCTTACCCCGAGCCACATCATCTGCATGCTCTCCCAAGTATGCTGCCCAGCTATATCAGCTGCAGTGCCAGAGAGCAGAACTCCATTCCTGCCCTGGAGATATTTCAGGCTGGCAAATAGCAGCAGCTATTACCCCACCTTACCCCAGCTGATGAGGGGAAGCATTTAAAAATAGAGCAGTACCCATCAGCTTGGAAAATGCATCAAAACACAAGACACTCGAGATGCTCTAGACTATATTTTAGGACACTAAGTGATAAGTGCAAGAGATTTTCAAGAAAAGACACAATGATACCCCTGCCCCCCACACAAAGCTTCCTGTAGCTGTCCCAAATTTGTGTGCTCTAGCAGGGCCTCATGCACACAGCTCCAGAACCATCCCCACTGACTGAGGCACTTCTGTGCTTCCACCGGAAACTGAACTCCGGCTGAAGTAACACCACCTCCCCTTCACTGACACCCCCAGGCAGCACAGGAACTAAACAGAGCAGTGACCTGCAACTCACAGCCACACACACAGACAGAACCACAGCCAAACCGCAGCAAAAGCTGGAGTTTTGATCATGCCTCGCTAGAGAAAAACATAATTAAAACCATTAGGTTTGGAAAACTTCCAGCCCTATGAATCTGACAAAGACATTTATGATGATAGAAGAATAATAATGTCCAGTAAAATCCCTGTACATAAAAGCACTAAAAGTGTTTTACAGTCAAAAAAATCCAAGGAAAGAACATTTTAAATAAGTTAATGTGCATCTTCTACAGAAAAGGAGCAGCGTGACTTTCACATTTCATAAAGTAAAGCTTGAATTCACAGCTATCTGTATCCTATCACACTTTTCCTGTCAGACTAAACATCTCTTGTTTTGATGCAAGTAGAGAGAGCAACTTATCTCACAGGGTATTTTTGATGAAAACGAACTCGAGGCTTAAACAAGAAGAGCCCAAGTCCCTTCTGTGATAGCGAATTTCTGACGCTTCGATCCACTTTGCATTGCTATGCTTTGAAAGATGCCCAAGATGAGAAGGAATTCATAACACCATCCACCAAGAGGGGTGCATTACAGTAAAGCATATTGACGTGCTTGCTCTTTTTATTGATCCACGCAGCAGGTTCTTACTTGAGGTAGCATTAAGAGAAATGTCTCATTTACTCGAAAAGAAAAAAATAATTTCACAGTTTTTGGGTAAAACATTTGGCAGAGTGCTGCCATCTGCACCAATATTTGAAAACCAAGCTATTCAAATATGCATAATTTACTTAATCTTAGCAAGATATTTGAAAATTAGAGGCTTTTTATTACACGGTGCGAAGCGGCATCGCTTTGCATATTGAGTATTAGATCCATCTGGAAAAGTGACACTCAAAACAACAATGCCTTTTCAAGTTCATACCACCTTGTCGTACCACGCTCTTCCTACATAATGAGCATGAGAGTTCCAGAAGCTGCGTTTGAGAAATAAGGGTAAGGGGAGACAAAATCTAGAAAGAATGTTCAGATGGTGACCCTAAAAATGATAAGGCTCTCAAAAACGTGTATACTCAAGTGTTGTGATGATTTCTTGCAATTTCTCCTGTTTATTTTAGAATCAGGCACAAGAGAGCAGCTTACAACTCCTTTCTTGAATAGGTTTGAGAGCTTAAAGAGGTTAAGAATTTCACAGCTGATTATACTGACAAATAATTCCAATTTTGGATCAGTCCAAGCAGGAAGCGACGGAAGAAAGGAATTTCCAATACACATGCACTGGAGCTGGAGCCTGTTTGGGATTGCACCTGTCAGAGCCCAGAAACTGGAGGCAGACTGTGGCCACTCAGAGTTTATTTAAAGAAAATATCTTCTGTCGCCCTGCCTCTCAGTCATCACCCTGGTTTTGTTTCATGTATTTGCTGTTTAAGCCAGGGAAAGGTGGAATGAAGACTTCGTTGATTTTAACTAAACCACACAGCTGCCCACTAAACCTTCTGGACTACAGCACTCTACCTAACCACAGTGCTTACAAGACAGAAAAATTCTTTCCATTTTATCCTGAGCCTCCCCTGAACAGAACACCTGGAGCAGGCATCCAGGAAAGGGAGCAGAATGCAAGGAAAAAAAACTCCTGGAATGATTCATTAACAAAGTCATCAAAACCAAATACCAAGAGTATCATTAAGCTTTATTGTAACAGATCAGTGACATACTTGGGGTAAGACCCTCTGCACAGCCTGGAAGTTTCTAATACCAGCCTGCCAGACCTTTACAGACATTTGCCAAGATCTGGAAGACTACAGACTTCAGAGCAATGTGCTGCTGTGTATTCTGAGCTGCTGAGCAAACCACGGGAGGGGGACTGCGAAGCACAAGTGAAAAGGAAAGCTCGAGCTGACTTAAAGCCATTTGCTCCAGAAAAACAATTGTTTTCCAGGACAATGTTCTAAACAGATGAATCTTCCCAAGAGGCTGGATGTATGTGTGCTGTTCATCCAAGAAATGCTCAGCAATGAAAAGATTAATGTGCACTTTACTTTAGGGGCTTTGAACATAAAACTTTCCTCCCACCTTCAAATCTACTTTCCTGAATTTCTTTGTGCGCAATATTTACCGTGCCCACTTTCGTTCTTAAGCAAGCAGCAGGAAGAATATCTTCTTTGAGCAAACAGGTCTGGACAGACTGCAGAAATTTGCCAAATATTGATTTTGTTAGGGATGAGCTTGAAATTTCCATCTCATTTCAGTTTCACACAGAATGAACTTTTAGAAAATGATTTTTTAAAACAAATGTATTATACTGTATTAATATAAATGAATTAAACTACTTCAAATAATGAACTATCTATGCTAATGGAGTAATTGAGAGCAGTAGGAATTTATACTTCATGGTAAAACAGTACACTGGGAAAAATGATGGTGTCCTAAGAGGTTCTGTCTTGCTCAGGCAAGGCCACAGGCAAACACTGTGCCTGACAGGCCCAGATGTGGTTACTGGCAGGAGACAACAGCAAGTCAGCCAACTTTATCTAGAGTGTTTTATTCCACAAGCCTTTTCTCAGTGGCACTTTCAGTCAGGTCTCTTCCCACTCCTTGTCTATCAGGTTTTATAAAACTTAGCCTAATACCTTTGGGTTTGTGTTCTATCAAACCGGATTTGGTGAATACAAATAAGTGAAAAAACTGAAAATTCAATATATAAGCCCTTATTTCTGTTGGAAACTAAGTTAAAAAAATGTTATAATGAATGCAGTCTTCACAGTGTTTGCGTAAAGCATCCAAGAATTACAGGAGAAGCATTACCTGCTTGTAGTTCTCTGGTTGTCTAACAAGTTCTGTTTCTGTGACGGAAAAATGGCCGAGGATCTGGTCCACGTGGGAGCCACTTGTGAATAAATGGATCTGGAACAGATTAATGTAAAAGATATTTGTCAGTGCAGGGACCAGATCATCAACAACATCATTGACTACCACCCAACAGCTGCGTGGATTGGAATGGTGACGTGGCCAGTGGTTACAAACCCATTGCCAATGGACATGTACAGGTGTAACTACTACCACCAACACAACAGCTCTTTTGAAAGCAGCCAGAATGGGAAGGATGAACATGCACCACAATCATCTCACAAAACAGTCCTCCATGGTGGTGTTGCCAGAACCACGTGCAGGAATTGCAACCACTGCTGCCACAGTAAAACTGAAGGTTTCTCTTTTCATCGTGTCTTAAAAGTCTTTTTCCTCACAGTACACATGGTCTTGTGCATGGCGTGAAAGGAGAAACCACTTGCACCGATAGCAGCAGTCTTAACAGAGCTAAAGTATACTCTCAGAACAGTTCTTATTTCTTTCTTTAAAGTAGAAAATGCTACCTAGTTACAGTAAGGTTCTCTTTTGCTGCTCTACACTGTTGGCTTTTGCTTACCAAGACCTTGTCCCAGCTGCACTGGTGATAGTATCATCAATTACTTGATGAAGAAGCTTCCCAAGTTAGTCAAGGGAACAATAAAAAGCAATTCCTCCTATTCAGAGCTGATCCCTTTGTTACTGTAATAACTGCAGCTGCCAAACAAGATAGCAGTGCACATTTGTCAGACAATCACTCATATTTCATTAATATTTCTGCCAGAAGACAGAGAATGTTTCCTGCTTTTCTTCCTTTTTTCTAATACGAACTTTATCACACACTTGGGTATTGACAACTATTTTAAAGTTGACAGGCACTGGGTAATTATCAACCCTTCCGTGAAACTTCAGAATATTTTAGCTTTCCTCTCCCAAAACTCACTGCTGGTGACAACCATCTGTCACATGTGCAGAGCTATGCGAGTTTAAAAATAAAAGAGCACCTCCCCACACAATGTTCTTCCTTTCCACTTGCCACTCCTCTCCCTGCTGCATTCTTGCGTAACTCTGGCTGCCAAACCTTTGGGCCCCCAGCACCAGCACTGAATTTCAGCCCCTTTTCCAAAGCAGGTGGGGGCAGCATCCCTGGCCAAAGCCCAAAACAAATACACTAAGGCTGTAACAACAGAGGAATAAGGTGTTCCCCTGAGACCAGACTAGATGGATACTGGAATAATCCAGTATTTGTATTTTTGCTATCTCTTACTGATAACCAGGACACACAGGAGATAAAGCAAGGCTTAAAGAGGGAAAGAGCACCAAGGCAGAAGTAGCAGGTGAGAGGGTGAGAGGCAGAACACGCAGAGCTGTTGCTTCTTGGCACTGGAACACCCCGAGGTGGAGGCAGGTCTGATTTAACCTTACACCAACCTTTGCAAGACAGCACAGGCACAGCCCCCCAACACTTAGCACCACTTCTGGGGAGTTCCCAGTACCAATTCCTGAATGCCCTCGGGCTCAGACAAGCTGCTCTCCCTGCAGGGCGCCTAATTCACCTATGAGGAGATGAAAAGGGGGCTTGCTCACAGTTCACACACATTTGCATGAGAAGGAAAAAATTCCACTGCATTAAAGAATGTGCTTCTGAGATCTAACGGCAAATTCACCTTAGGAAAAAAAAGCAAAGATTTTCAAACCAAATAGACAAAAAGTACATAAATAAACAAGGTAGCAATTCCCAGAGCAACATGGTAGATTTTTCATGTCAAGACACAGATGCATCTAACAATTGCAGTTCAGCTCACTCATAAATTACTGACAATGAGGTAATTACCCAGCACCAGTCCCTGCCCTCTATTATTCAGAGATCAAGACTTTGTCCTTGTCCCTTTACTCTTACTACATCAGATATATAGATACAACCCAATCAATCCACTGCACTCATTTTATATCCTTTATTCTAGAGGGGGCACAAGAAACCACTCCATTCACAGGTGGTAATTCCCAGTGCTGCTCTGCATTCTCACTGACAATACAACTCTTGCTCTTAGTTTCCAAGCCTATTAAAACCATTGTTGTTGCTTTACCATAATCTGATAATTCCAATTATGTTAAACTCTTCTTCTATCATTGAGAATTCCATTTAATATCATTTTATTCTTACTAACCCACTCACACAGCCTATAATCAGATATTCACCTGCATAAAAAACAAACTCATCCCTGAACCTGATCTAACCCTCCACTACTTCAGGATGGAAGATAGCTGAAAATACCCCCGGGAAATCCATCAGTTTGCAGAAACTCACCTGTCCCCATATTTTTTATAACATGCTGATTGTGGCACAGTGCATTAAACAGAGCCCCCCAAAAATGACAGTTTTAAACTATACAGGTTCCTACTTGTTTTGCTGAAACTATGCAAGGCTTCTCACTCACAATTTTTAAGGCAAAGCGGTAACTCAAAGAGTAAATAAAAACAACTGTTCTCTCTTATGAATTCAAGAGGGATCAAAACCTGGGCAGACAGATATTCTTCTGGTATCTGACAGAAAGAGGAAGAAAGAGAATAGAAGGAACCAAGAGATGTGCCTTAACAGAGTAATTTATTCTCCACGTTCCCCTATATTTGAAGGCACATCAGGTAAACATGTACCACTGAGAATTTCAAGGGAATTATAATAGTATTACTGCATTATACTTTCAAAGCGAGTCAACCTGTCCACATTGAGAAGCCATTATGTTCTTCAACAGCTCATAGCCTCAGGCTGCAAAATTCCTAAGAAACAGAGAGGTTGCGGTTTCCCTCAGGAAGTCTCCCTCCTACAGCAGGACATGTGTGCTTCTGTAAGCTTCACCGTGCCTTCTGGGAGCTGAAGTCGCTGAAAAGCAGCTCATCAGAGCAGCTAGCAAAGAGGAACAGCCAGGCAGGCCACCTAACAAGCAATTCCCAGCACAGAACCAGCTGTAGCTCCAGGGAGGCTTCCCTCTCTTGGGTACTGCAGCACTTCATCCCATCAACCTTAGGTGGCTGCAGGCAGGACAGAGTAGACAGAGGACCCAGCAATATCCAGACTAAAAAATACAGAGTGGAAGAGCAGTCATCTTCTGAGTAAGAACATATTTTCCAACTGTGTTGTGTTCTTCTCAGAAGGGCCCAAAGAGAGAAAATGGTATTTTAGAGCCCGTGTGAGTCACAGAATGAAATCTGTGGAAGTGTCGTCACTAGTTGACAAAAATTATAGCTCCTGATCAGCAGTAAATAAAATTGTTTCACAGTTGAGACACATAACCTGCTAAGTTATTAAACAGAGCGAGTAAAAGCCATAATTATCATTTCGAAGAGAAAGCCCTCTGTAAATCTGTCAGCATAATTAAAAAACATAACACTCATTAGCCTTTTCCATACTGTGTTTGTGGTTTTATTAGAGAAAAGCGGCAGCTCATATAGAGGTCATACTGGGTCAGTTCAGTCTTCTAACACATAGAATAGTTTAAAAGTTTTGAAATTAATGCAGTAGTAAAAGCAATTTCTCCAGAAAGAGTCAGGAAATATCAATTATTGTTTATACAGCTGTTAAATTGTGTAAGTATGTTATATTTTGTGTTACCGTAAATGCTAACATTAATGTGGCGCTGTAATGAAGTCCTTCCAAAGTCACATTTACCTTCCTATTCTCCTGCTTTTAATTCAGGCTAAAATATAAATCAGAGCACTGCACTTGATTACAGCTCTGAACAGACCTCCCACAGCTGCACACATAATACCAGTGTGGGTTCCCATACGGAGGAGTTGGGCTCAGTTCCATCCTCCTTTGCCACCCCCACGGTGGCAGCCCTGACTGTGAGAATCATCAGCAGCACCACTGCTGCCTCCGGTTTAGTCCAGCAATGTCTGCTGGAGAAGGCAGCTTTGGGAAACTGGATGGCCAGAGAAACATTCTCCCTCCTGCTTATTCCTCCAGATTCTGGAAATCGTGGCCCAGGGACCTGCAGCATAACTAACCTGTCTCTGGTAGCTGTCTGACCGTCCTAACTTTAGCAAACATTTTGCCTTAGATAGCCACAAAGGGGAAAAAAAGTCCGAGTTTATTTCAAAGTACAACTTCCACAGGAGGGTCATCATCTCTCATCTCCCCTGTCAACAAGTTTAGCATCAGCACATCAGATGTGCCCAATCAGCACATCTCTTCATTACTTCAGTGCCTCATTTGGACCTTTGAGAGCATCTCTGTTTGTACTCGAGCTCCCAGGTTTGACCTGCTCTTAATTCTTCCTTGGCCTCATTAACTGCAAGCTGAGGCACTGGAGCTGCCTAATGATTTGTTACTGTCAAGTCTCACATAAATCAGGGCACTGATGATGAGTTATGGAGGCATTCGCCTCACCTACTAGAAAAACCAGCATACCCTTAAATAGAGGTAGTTTATCAGAGGAGGAAGATGCCAATCATTTCATTCGAGATTCACCTCTCCCAGTCCCATCGCGGTCTGTAATCACAGCGCAGAAAGCCAAGGACTGCACGGGCACCGAGAGGGAATTGCTACCTTTGTTCCCAGATCAGGGAAGCGCATCAGCAGTGGTCAATGAGAAGCAAAAGGTTATTTTAGATGCTGCACACACAGCACCTGATCCTTCTTCCCCAGGGCTGTCAATCAGACATCTTCCCTTGCAATCAGTTCATGGAAGGAACAAAATGTAACCTCACTATAGTTTTTAGCACTGCTCTGTCAGACACAGGATTAAAACGAAGAAGGCATCTTCATTCAAAGGTGAAGATGATTCTGACAACTTTCTGATGTGTACTTTGAGAAGAAATTTCCCCAAACCACTTTTAGTCTCAAAAAAAGATGTTCTGTGAAGGTTTTGAGTACAGTAATAGCTGGCTCCATTTAAGTTCTCCAAAGAGATATAAATGGAGAAAGGGGACCCAGCGAAAACAATAACTTTTAAGACTGTCTTTACAACTACATTTTTTAACTGGCTCTGGAGTCATCATCGCTGTCAACTTTGGGACTGAAGGCTGGTTCCATCCAAAAAAGACAGAATGCTTCCATATATCTGTGATTAGACAGGCATCTAAACATTCATAAATGGGAACAGAACTGGAATCTTTGCAGTGTAGAGGCCATTATTGATTCCTGATTTAAAAGCAGGTAAATTTTGGGTTCTGCTGAGATGTCCTCTAGTACTTTGGAAAGAGATTTTGCATTTTATTTTGCCATTACTTTCGATATTTATGCTTAACGTTTTGAATCCACATTTCCAGTGAACTTATCGTTCTGCATCGCTACTTCTTGTCTGGGGAACCAGAATGCTCTGTCTTGTTTCTACCAGGCATTTTCTGAGAAAAACGGCAGCAGCCTATGGTTGCAGAAGTGACTAATGTGCCAACCTGCAAAAGAGACTTTTATACAATTACAACCTTACAAACACACTACATGCTACATTTTCTCACGGTTCTGCCACACTGGGGAAAGATGGAGGTGCTTCTATTCAGAGTAATTCACTCTTATCTACAGAAAATGCAGAACTAGCAAACAAGAATAATTTGTACATTTAGCTTTAGCTGACAAGGCTTTTAAATAATAAACTATGTCATAGTGAGTTAGAAGAATCATTTACCTTGTGCAAAAGTTTGCATTGCTCTTGGTGCTGAGCGTGCAAACTGTGCCACTGGAACCTCAGCCTCCCGTTTAACCACTGAAGGTATCGAACATCCACTCTGCCTTCCAGCCCATCTTCAGGTCCTGCTTCAGCTGTACCCTCCTGCCTGTCAGGCAGATCATCTTCACACTGAAAGCAGGAAAGAATACCAAACTGGTTTTAATCAGTTTCAACATTTTCGAGTCGTTCAGTAGCGAACATACAAGATATATATATAGGCCGAAGAGGAAGAAAATCGTCCTAAAATGAAGTCAATTCCAGCAGTACAGAGAAATTAGAACACAGGACTGAGAACAGCCTAAACAAGTAGAGAAACGTGGAATAAATATCAGCTTCTCAGCTGTGACGTGGTGAGCTGTCTCCTCTCCCATCTTTCGTTTTCCGTACCCAGGAAGACACAGTGTTCCTGAGACAGCGAGCATGTTCTTTACCCAGATGGGAAAAATCGTATTTTGACTAGATTCTAATATGTCAAAGAACATAAAAAACAGATTTAGCTCCTGCAGTGTCTTCCTGAGACCCTATTTTGTAAATCAATAACTTATATAGGGACAAAATTGTGGGCCTGTGCTTACTCAGCTATTTTCTTTTCTCCACTCAGCACTTCCCGTCTGGCAGGATAGAGGAAAAGAAAAAATCATGCAGCTGGCAATGGCCAGGACTCCACAGAGGCACTTCCAGCTACAGTTGTAGCATCTGTCTTGCTTGTTTTGCCTTTTTCTAGAGCAATTTGGAAGGAAAAAGAGAGAAGCAAAGAGTTCCCATTCGTTCATCTTGTCCCACTTTTCCTTCTGCTGCAAATAAAAAACCAACAACAACCAACACCTTCATCTTCTGCATGAAATTTCTGCAGCACATTTCTGTCGTTTCTCTTTCCCGAGGAACATGGGGAATTCCACCTCCCCCAGCCCCTTGCACAAAGAGATCATTCACATGTACAAACAGATCTCTTCGTTTTCAGCTGAGACGCCTGCAGATTGCAAATTAAAAAGGGGAAGAAGACATGGGTAGTTTTACTTCTGATGCCAGTAACACCATTTAAAGTAAAGCTTCCCATTTCATGCAGTCTATAGAAATTACATACAATAAACACAACCCATCATTCCAAACGTTTTTACTGCAACATGTCATAAGAAGTAGAAATAACACAGAACTGCAAAGACCTGGTTATTCACAATGGATGTTTGCCATTCTGAAAGGAAGTGTCTCCCAGTTCTCAGACTCTCAAGACATTTCTTTAAGGGGGAAGTTTAAAAAGCCTACTTGAAACATGACTGTTTTCAAGAAAACACTAAGGCAGATATTTGGACCCATAGACCTTGATGGTATTTAAACATATGTGCTTCCCTGCTTCACAGATTTCCATGTTCAATAAAATCTTAAAAAGATCCAGTTGGCAGGCAATGCTTGAATGTAGTTCCAATTTGGATCCTAAATTAACAATGCAAACTGTAAAACGAAGAGATTTAATCTTGCCTTAAATGTAGACTTCAACAGAAGTGTGTCTACAACCATGATCAAATAACCCCCCAACATTCGTTTTAACCAAAATATCTCCAGCTGACAGGGCCTCTATTACAATGAGTGCTCCTATTATTTACAAGCACAAAAATGCTGTTCTGGTCACATACCAAAATGTATCAATATTATAGGTTTGTTCCCTTTGCTCTGTGGCTCAGATAAAACACCTGCTATAAATCACAGAGGTGCAGGGCTGGCAAAGGGCTTCTCCTTTTAAAGGCACAGATTCATCTTTAACAAAAAAAAAAAAAAAAGAAAAAAGAGTTTGTGCCAACTCCAGTGTCCCTCTGCTCCTTCGTCCCCAGGCTCCTAAACCAAGGCACTGTGTCCTAGGACCCTGCAGTCCGAGCTAAGCACCTCCACGGTTCAGACTGTTGTGCCACAAACAGGATGGTTTCTGGACCAGGAAACCATACAGATATGATCACCAAGCTCTCCATTAGCAGGATAAGCCAAGCAGTTGGGTATCAGTCACTACAGCAGAGAAAACCCATCTGTAAAGAACATTAAAACACCTCACATGAAGCAGCCAGAAAGCCACGAGGCCGAAGACAGACTTGGGAATCCCAGATTAAAATCTGCGTTGTCCATAATTTACAGTTCTACTCCAACTTCCCTGGTTAGAGGTTTCAGAACAGCACAAATACTGCTCTCCTGGGGATTTATTTCAGGAAGGAATGGCATTAGACTCGATTGCTTTGGCAGTACAGTGACAAACACCATGCAGAGCTAATTTTATTGTAGCAACCTGCCTTATTAATATTAAAATAAGGAAGCCAGCCAATGCATTTTTAACAGGATCTCTCCATTATTTATTTCACAAACTGCACAAAAAATTTACTTTTGCCATGAAATACTTAGCCTGGCATAAAGTAAACAAGGTAAAAAAAAAAAAGGTCTTGCATATTATACTGTGACCTCAATTTCCAGTCCCATCTTTACAATCTAAGACTATTTACTGCTCTCCCAAGTGAGTGAAAAATCACTAAAGTACCAGCCCAAGCTACAGGCTTTGCCTCAAATATCACTGTGAATTTATCTAATCTATGCAGCAACACAGGTACGCACCTACATTCATTCTGAAATACGGAAGTGCATAATTTTTAGTCCAGTTCATAAAGAGAGCAGCCAAGGCAACTACCCAGAGACCTCAATGGCCTTCCCACACTCGGAATGCTCCGTGCCCGTTTTGGAAGAGATCATTCCATAGTCACTTACCAGAGGAGCATTTTGCTTGCAAACTGTTTGCTGCAATCACTGTTTCTCTTTGATTCCGTTTCAGAGGAGGGATGTGCTTGGATCAGCGGCAGGAATGGTGCCACAGCCTTGCAGCACGAAAGCCACACGAACAAGTAGCAATGCCCTCCATCACCATGTTGAGGTTTTTTTCCCATTACTGGTGATACCTGAGCTGGTCTTGTCAAACTGGGTGATGTGGACCTGCCAGGGCACCCCTGATCAGTGTAACTTGAGAAGATTGATTGAGTAGAAGATAGAATGAAGCCCCTTAATTCCACTCCCACCATAACTCACCCCAAAAGAGCTTTCTGCTGTTAGAACTTTTCAGTATCCACTTATTGGCAAGACTAAGAAAAGCAAGCACGAGCCTGATCAAAGTGACAGGCATTTATTTACACGAGCTCTCTCCAAGCCAAGTTCTGGACTATCACCCTGCCCACACTTCAGCAGAACCAGCTCTCCCGTGGTAAAAGATCCAGGAAAAATAAACAGTTAAGCCTCACAACAAATACACATTCCAGGACACCACCCATCACAATCCCACCTAAGGTAGCTCACAAACTACAAAACCTACCCCAGGCTTATAAACACACCTCTGGATTAGTCGGACCTAAACATGGTTAGTCCCAAAAGCATATATTTAACAATTTTTGCAAGGCAGCCCAGAATTCAGTCTTTAACACACAAGTTTTGCCCTAAACATTCCATCCCAAGCTATTTCAAGTCAAATTATTAAAAAAAGGTGCCAGATCATTCCCAAAAAGCGTGAATGGACTTATGGTTAGACAATGCAGCAAGTGCATAAAAAAACCCCAACACTGCCAAAGTCCTCCTGGCAGAACTGTTCTGAGCAGACAAGTCAGAGTCGTGAAATACAGTGAATTGAAAAAAGCCATCAGATCTGAAAGTACTCAGAGGAAAAGAATAAGGGGTGGGAGAAAGGAGGGTGTGGAAAAAGACACGGTGCTACATCAATTTTCAGTCACATTCCATACATCTGAGGAAACAACTTGCACGCAACGTGCTCGGAGAGAAATTAAAGATTAAGAAGTTTCAACTTCCAACAGCAGAAATGAAGCTGTTCTTTTTGGTTTGAAATACAAAGCAATCCCATGTTATCGGAAATCAGAGCGCAGGTGTACCAACAGTGGATGGAGATAAATTAAACAAGTACTTCACCATATAAATACTTTATCAAAGAACAACACAGGCATCAGTGTGTTTGCAGACACGTGAGAAAGGAGCATTTTTTCCACTACGTGCTCATTTTGAGGATTTTAGTGACTTGGTATGGAGTTGATCTTGCTCTGTTCATACACTCTGAATTACACAAACTCCAAAAACTGATTTAATGCAAAATTCCTGGCAGATGTGGCCATATGCCATAAGCAGGACTGCAGAGGAAAACCTCTGCTGTGCAACTTCATCTAGGCTTTCTGTACTTCCTACTGATATAGGAATCTTTAAGGCTTATAAATTCTTACCTTAATAAATTTGCTGCCTGTACAGGCAATGGAAAAGAAAAGGCTGTGCTGCCTGCACTGCTGTAAAACAAGGCGATGGCATCCCCCAGAGATGCTCTTTTCTGACTATGAGCTGCCACCTGTCGGTCCAGGACAGACCCCAGCCACCTCCAGCACATTCCCAGCCAAGCTGTGGCTTTTCCCAAGCATCTCCCAAATCCCTCCAAGCACCAGCTCTCTGCTTCCACATCTGGACAACCAGCAAACAATTTTGCTGCTCGCGCTACCCATGGAGAAGCAAGCCTGCTGGAACATGGGTAAGATGTTTAACCCATGCATAGATGCACTAGGTCAGCTGCCTGACATTAATCCTCGAGCAGAGCAATACAAAGCAACTGCCAGCTGAAACCTCCAACACACATTCCTCACCTGCACTGGAGTTACTCTGGGTCTAGACAGAAAATATTTACTCTTTTACCAGTCAGATCTGAACTACACTAAGCACTCAGCCTGGTATCACAAAGGTGGGTAGGAGCACATTTAGATCCTCACTGCAGGCCTCAGGAAAAGGCAAGGCAATCCCATAAATCAAGCCAATAAAGTGCTTCTGCAGCTTTTACTGAGCACTTGTTCTGAACTGCTCATAATTCAGACGATGGTTTTGATGTGACATAACATATGTTAACTTCTGTAATTACACATCTTTAAACAGAACATAATTTTTTTTTTTTAAAAATTAAACACCATAGCCAGAAATAACAGTATCAGACATGCTTTCTTAATTAATACAGCCATATATCTATCTGCAGGAGGGGAAAATGTGAAAAGGAACAATCCGAGCAGACGAATGCGAAAGGGACAGCACTATTTTCATTAATAGCACCATAAACAACACTAATTGGATTTCCTCCTAGACAAGGCGGGATCCAGATTAGATTTATGCAGGGAACGATAGATGATGTAAAAACCCACTCCCACATGGTGCACATACCAATTAAATCTCCAGATATTTGCATAGAAGAGTAAGTTTTCCACAAACATAAGTGCTCGCAACATCCAAGTTACCATAATGCCATTTTTTTATGGCATTCAGCCATTAAAATAAAAAACAGTGAAGTCCTGTGTTTCCGCGAGGCCTTTTAGCTTTTAAGTTTCAATCCCTTTTTGTAAAAATTACTACTCACTACAGCACTCCCAAGAGCTTACTCTTGGCAAAGAGTGAAAAAGAGAAGGTGCTGAGGGAAGACAGAAAATGTGAACACAGCTCTTACCCATGCCTGCCTTGTTCAAACAAGCCTATCTGGCAGTAGCCACAGGCCTGAGGCACCAGAGCAAGTCAGTCCTTTATCCCATCCCTCCTCACTCATTTGGGAGGTTATTTAAGAGCTCTGCAACACAGCAAAAGCACCATGCCTTTGAAAGAGCTCGGCAGCGCTGCCTAATCTTTGGAGCTGGAAGGCTTTAAAGGAACATTAAAATCCCAATGCTCGCTGCATTACACATTCAGACAAAACATGGAAACTAAGCATACTAAGACCAACACATGACAGGGTAGACCTCAACTGGGAGAGCACAGCGTTCTGCAGGGCTCATGAAATGCAACACACAGATAATGGCTTGCACTGCTTTTCCTGAGCCAGCAGCTGCAGTTCCCCTTGCCCACGGCCATGTGCTCCACTGTGGCAGGAGAGGCAGCCCTGGATAAAGATGCAGCTCCCTACAGCGACAGCACACCTGGAGCTAGAGGAAAACAGGGGAAACAGCACTCTCCAGGAGAGAGGAGGCAGAGCTCTGTCGTGGGGAGGAGCCTGCCATGCCCCTCTTCACACACAAAAAGCCCTCCTGAGGGAAAAGTGCTTTATCTCAAAGGATCTGCCCACGTGAGTTAAACCCAGGTCGCTTACAGTGGGACACCAAAAGCAGAGGATGTTCGCATTTAAATCAAAAGGCTGCAAAGATAATCAGGACATACCAAAGGTACTGGCTGCTCCCCGTCACTGGAGGGCAGGAGAGGCACTGAAACATCTTAAAATCCCTCTGCTTCCTCAACTGCCAAGGAAGGAGCTCCCTATGCTGGATTTCAGCAGAGTACCAGGATGACCATGGTAAACCTCCCTGCTAGCATGCCAGTCCTCATCTTCTCCTCACGCAGCTCCAGTGACTCCAGTGCCTGTTGCTGAACCCCATCCAGAACACATCAGCTGTAATAGCAGGTTCAAGAAATTTTGCAATTCAGACATTAGCGGAGATACAGCAGATTCAATAAATTATAAGCCTTTCTGATCAGTTCAGACTTGTCTTTTAGAGTGTTTTACTTTGACATGCTGTCTGGGGAAAAAAAAAAAAACACTTCTTAATCGTGCATTCACTGTGTTAAGCAAAGACAAATGTTGGTAACTACACATCTTCCAGTGCTGCACAGGAAGAAGGTACCGTGACAAGTTCAAAGTATGCTACAACAGACTTGTCAGCCACACCGAGGGGAGGAAAATTCTGCAGGAGAAACTTCAGGAATCCTGCGCCCTCCGTTCAGGTTTCACAGACAGCTTTTAAAAAAAAAGAGCGTTCCTTAGCAGCTACTGAATCCAGCAACAGTAATGGAAGGAAAAGGGCAAAAACATAAATGGTGAGAGTTACTAGGAAGACAGGAGGACAAAGAGAAGAGAAGTGTAAGCTCAGGGAATAACGGAGGAAAATCAAAAAATGAAAGCTGACAGACTAATATAGCCCATAAAGATCTGGAAAGTAATTACGCTTCTGAGTCAGAATCAATAAGGTTAATAAAATTCCCTCCTCTATCCTCGCTGGAATAGACGAAGACGTGGAAAAAAAATGCAGAAAACTTCTTTTCACTGAAACTAGTGCCAAAGGTTTCCTGGTTTTCTGCTGGGGGGAACATCGAGCTTGGCTGCTACTTTAACACCTTCCTCTAATAACATGGTTTATGGAACAGCAGCGACTGTCAAGTCTTCTGTAAAAGAAAGGCAATTCAACAACAAGATCAGACCAAGCATAAGCCTTACACTATACTGGAAACAGCCAGCGAGCCAAACCAGACCGTGACAAACAAAAGATTAATCAAATTGCAAACCTAAGACTCAGAAGGCATGTTTATCTTCATTTTTGCCCACCAGAAGTAATTAAACTGAGTTCACTTTGGCACGCCAGAGAAACACACATGAATTCCAAGTACAAGAGACATAATAGCTCTGTTTTTTGATTACTGTAAATTCACGAAAGGGGAGGGGCATCCAATTTCACTCAGAGGGCCAGAAGCAGACAGAGGGAATTAGTGGAAACAAGAACCAGTGTTTGTACAACATCTCCTGATGATCATGAGGGATATAACATCACTACACCCATTTAAAAAGCTCAACAGCCTCCACGCATAATTTAATTACAGGGCACACAGATTATTTTCAGCTGTAGAAATAAAAGCAGTACAGGCAGTATGCCTCCCTGGAAACAGAAAGAGTATGTGCTCACAGAGTACTGCTATTACCTGCCCGAACCATCACAGATTTGGAGAAAGCTGGGATGGCATCACTAAAATTTAAAAACCGAGGTAAATATAAATTAGTCAAATACTGAATGTGCTAAAAAGGCAAGTTTATATCAATTACCTGCTTCTCAGAGAGAATGAGAACTCCTCAGGTATGCCTCTCAAGCTCAGTGAAGGAGAGGGTTTCACCTACAAGTTTTCAGCTGTGTCTTGTACACCAGGATTTGTTACGGGTGAACAGGAATCAGTGAACGGCACTTGAGAATAATCTGCCTGTACATGATCACCAAAGCAACAGAAGACATTGAGACAGACATCACAGCAGTGCATATCTGAGATGGAAATCCACCAGGGGTGTAAAAAGCCTTTGAAAACCATGTCCATCAATTACTGGCCCAGTGCTTTAAAGCAATTAACAGGCGAGAATTCCCAAGCAGACACTTTGGTAAATCAATGTGAGCCTCCAGTTCAGACTGTACTTAAGTCTTTATAGATCTAACAGAGTTAGTGATTACTTCTTCTAAAGGGTTGGCCCATGCAAGGTTTCAACTTTCACTTACTGCCTCTGGAGTCACCAACCTGCTGGCAGATGAGAACAATAAATTCAGAGAACAAACTTGAACTACTGCAGCCCAGCTCTAGAGTTTATGGATCCCTTCCTCCTCCTCCTGCTCCTCCTGCCTGTACAGCAACACAGTTTGCTCCTTTAACTGTTTCCCCTTCCAGTTTACAAACTTCACATGCTAGAAGGATCCTTCAGTCCTGCTCTCCAGGGCAACCTGCCACAGGCACCAGGATCCTGCTCAGGACAGACTGCAGCGCTGCCCTTCCAAAAAACACGAGCTGGAGGCCACGGGAGGAGATGCCCTGAAGGAATCTCTCACCTAACACAGAAGCAGTCAACCCACAGAACCACCCCAGGCCCCTAACCATGCCCGTCCTTACCAACACCCACCTCACTGTGAGTTCTGATTACATGAGCCACACTAAGCACCACCTCTTACCACCTTTCATCATCTTTTGAGTTTATAATTTCAGGAATCACTTAACTTTTGATTCTGAAGATCTACGTGCATGTCGAAGTAAGCTTGTGGAAGCTTTTCCCAGCTCAGAATCTGAAGATTAAGAATTCCAGGCAGAGCTTGAGCTCCTTGTCCATCATGTGTCATGAATACCCTTGTACCTCTAAAAATCCTTTAGAACTGATGGAAGTGTTCAATTTGCAGGGAAAGAAAACTGTGTTGCTAAGGAACTGCGAAGGAAAAAAAGGCCAGAGTGTGGTAATATGAAATGAAATTAATTAATTTAATTGGCCCTTGATATGTTGGGTATTTGGCACATTATCAGCAATTTAGCAGGCTTTAGGCTTTGTTTCAAACTTAGGCTGAAAGAATAGTCAGAACATGATTGCACACTTAATTTAGGGATTAGCTCCATTCTCTCTTCTCACACAACAGACCCTGTTCATTTTTGTGGATTTCAGACTAAATTTTAAAAGCAAACCACATGAATATCAGTTTGAACTACAGCTATGCCTACCGTTATTAAGACTCCTTTTCTTATAAATGAAGACAAAGGATAACGATTCTCTCCAAATTCATTCTCACTGGTAGACCAACAGAGGTACTTTTCCAGCAAGTACTGGCTTTCATGCTTTGCTCATTTTGGCAGAGATCTCAGCCATGCACAGAACCAAACACTATTTCACGGAGTTTTGTTTTGCAACATTTTCACTTCAGGAAAATATTTTCAATTGTTTGTAATCATTAAAGTTTCCATACAGGGGAAGATTTTTCAAGTTCTCAACTGAGAATTTCATTTCAGTTGTTTTAAAGAGCATTTCCTTTCCTTTCTTCTATTTCTTGAGACAGATCTTTCTTGAGTGAAGGTTTTTTCCCTCTTCTTTTACCTTTTTCCTTCACTTAAATAGAAGAGAGTTAAGACTGCAGAGACTACATCTCTGGTGTGTTAACTTACAAGATGTCAGGTAGCAAAGTGACGACCTCACCTTCCCCCTCTCTCACTAAGATTTTGGGGCTCTGTTGCTGAACACTATCTGGCTGATGAGCAGACTTTGCCACATGATTATCTCGCAAACTAACAACAGCCAGCAAATAGTATCTAACAACAACAAAACTGTGACAGCTTTATGAAACAAACAACAGGCTGTCATGAGTGGTTTACAAGGAGCTGATTTACTGACCAAAACGAGGTGTGTGACCACCTATCTCCTCCTCATCCACCACTGCCTCCTTGCATCCTTGCCAGTGCATTCCTAGATCTTCATTTGGTTGGCTCTTAAAGGTTGAGTTTATTTGTTTTGCAATGCCTAGTTGATCAAATAAAAGATAAGACCTCTCCCTCAAAATTCCATTTGTTTTGACTTTCTTGTGATGGAGAATCACAAAACCCACTGGTTATGCTGTAACTCCATTCTTTTCTTTTTTTTTTTGCCTTGTGAATATCTATTTTTATTGGAGCATAAAAACTGCTGGATCAACACCATACAAGAAATGTTTCCATCAATACAATGAGCTTTACATACACAAGGTAACCCCAACTTCCAGTCTATACAATTTTTGTCTGGTCTATTGAAAAAAGAAATTTCAGACTCAAACCTTTCCCAACACTGTTTTGGACAGTTATGGAGTAAAAACATTTAATATGCATTCCATGCTTTTTGAGAAACACAAGTCCAGCAGGTGAGAACTGCAGTGAAAGACACACCAATACATGTGGCCACAAGAGATAACATTGTATTACCATAGTTCTTTCATCCCTTTTTGAGAAATGCAAAACTTAGAGCCTTCAGAGAAAATAAAACAGGTGCTGCCCCATTCCCTGAATTCATGTCACATTTCACTCGTCACTCTTTTGTAACTGAAATTAAGGACACAAAAAAAAAAAACCCTGCCACCACAGATGAAAAACAAGAAAAAGGTAAAAGAGAAGTTTGAAGTAAAATATTCTCCAGCAGTTATGTTTTTTTCTGAAATCTCAAGGCACCCTTCACGTAAGTGGATGGCACTGCCACTCACAGCTCAGCCTCTTGTGCTCCCTCTTCTGTGCAGCAAATAATTGTAGTGCAGCAAGAGTGGTCCCTTACCTCAAAATACTGCTAATTATATTGTTACAAAGAGGATTCTTTCCTTTGAACTGTTTTCCACTTGTACAAGTGTTTTCCTTCTGAAGACACTCTTATATTTCAGCTTTCCAAACTTTCGCTTTCCTGCTTTGCTGTCCCCTAAAAAAGCTCTACAAAACCAGGCAGCCTACAGCCTAGGGGAAAACATATATGGGTTCATGAAAGACCACAGGCCTTAGACATCACAAGATTATCAGCAGGTAGGGTTTTTGACTTACAATGTCCTTTGCCAAAAAACGAGGAAATTCTGTGAGCCTGTCATTTTGAACCAGACTGACCAGTAATTAGTGTCTGCCTAGATGATGGTTACTGCAGAACAGACTTTCTACGTACGAAGAGCTTTTTACTGATGGAAAAAACAACACACTCCACTGTGTTCTCAAGGAGGTTACAAGGTCATTAGTTACCTCAAGAGCAGTAGCTGCCATTTGAGATCTTGTTGTTTGTAAGAAGTATTATTTGCCTTACCCTTACTTGCTCTACCCAGTGCCAACATAGCCAGCATTCACTGCTAACCTGTTTGCCTGCCCTGCAAAACCACTCAGGGCACAGTCTGGGAGCTCAAAACTCAGAAGCACAGAGATTAAAGACACTCCTCCACAGCGGTCTCACCTACACTGGAAATAGAAATCAGGGAATTCAGGCAGGGGAGGGAGTTTGATAAAGAGAAAGAACCCAGATGACTGGCACAGGGAAAGCTTAGAGAAAGGAAAGGGAACAGATGCTGGACCCTGTAAGACTTTTTTAAAGCTGAAAGTCATTTATCTGTCAAGGTACCCCGACACCACCCATCACACACTGATAACACAGCTGCTGTCCCAGAACGTGACTCACAGACAGGGTGGGGTGGGAGGACACGACCATGCTCACCGTGCACACAGAGGTTTCATCCCCAGTCTTTACTCTGTTCCGAGCCAAAAGCTGCTCCACGAGGCCCAGTCTGTGCAGCAGCCACGAAAATGCCAGCAGCAGCTCCCGACTTCCTGCGGAGCCGTCGGCGGGGAGCCGATGGAGCTGTGGCCTGTCATAGCCATGGTACCACAGCGCTGACTTCACAAACCTGATCTGGGCACCTGAAAAGAAAACAGTTGAGAGTAACACATTGCACACAATGTATTTATCCATTCAGTTCCAGAAACTGCTGCCTCCTCTGAGGGTAGTATTTTTAATCTAGCCTCATGAAGACAGTGGGGACTTAGTCTTTATAAACAACTGGTGGAGGACAGGAGGTAGAGGGTAAAAGCCTTCTTTATGCTGCCCCATTCTGATTACAGGAATTACTGCTCAGGGAAAAGAAGAAATTCAAAGCTGAGATCAAGACCAGTAATGGCCTCTTGGAAATTAACAAAGGCAAAAAAGGTAACTAGCCATCCCCACTACAACAGGACTCCAATTCACCTATTCATCTTTTATGAGTCACCAAGCATGCTATAAATTAGTAAACACTCTGAATCACTTTACTCCTGAACGAAACTGGAATTTAGAGATAGGAGTTTCACAGCCTGCTGCAAATCTCTGAGCACCAGAGAGCAGAGATAACGCAGCACAACACATGGACTACTAAGTTCTCAGGAATGCTCTGATTCATATTCCTTCACACCAGCAAATGTTACCTGACAGCTACAAGAGAGCACTGCAGGACTGTAAAATACTGAGGAAACACAGAGAAAGTTGTTATTATTAAAAAAGGTTCTGCCCAGTAAGCCTTGACTCTGTGCTAAGTCAAAAACAGAATAAAGAACATAATTAGGGGGACAATGAAAACAACACATACTGGCTAAGAACCAACAGTTGTAAAAGGAAGAGCTGCTCAAAAAGTTTCTGGAGTTCTCCAAAGGCAACAAGAAGCAAGTGATTAAGGAAGATTCAACCAATGCAAGACATTTTTAGACTTCCCACTGGGATTCAACTTCCACAAAGAAACCAAGGCACTGTGGTGGAGGGAGAGGAAAAGCCCTTGAATCAATGACAAGTGCCCAGCAGACAAGAACCAGAGGGCAGGAACAAATAGTGATTTCACATGAGGGCTCTGTGCTAAACAGCTGCTGTTCAAACAACTCAAAATGACACTTGGACAATGTGACAGTGACAGAAAACTTGGTGCTGCTGTGATATTAGTAGTAAAGAATGCAGGCAGATCATGAAGGACTGCAGAACCTTGAGCCCAAGCTTTAAAATGACAGATAAAAGTATTTTTAGAAAAAAATGAAAAATCACGCACTCCAAGAAAGAAATGTTCCTAACTTTACTGACATAAGAATGGGCCTGGAACTGATCAGCGGACTCAGGAACACAATCTCAGAAGATAAGGTTTTTAATGACAGTATCACAATTGGTTCTGACAGGCATCCAAAGGCAAACTCGATGTGAGAAACCTAGAAAGGACACTGAGCAGAACACAAATACCCACCGTGACCCTTATTCCTTCCCTCCCATAAAAGCTACAGAAGATTTGGAAAGAAATAAAGAGAAAGGACAAGTACAATCACAAGTACAGAACAGCTGCATCGTAAGAAGCAATGAAGTAGGCCAAGAAGATGAGCAAGAACGGATATGACAAAACTCTTCAAAATCAGGAGTGCTGTGCAATGGGTGAAGAGTGGATGATTTGTTTGCACAACATTCAGCACAAGAACTGTGAGCCACCAAAGTTAGCAAGCATGTGAGTGAAAACACGATGAAAGAGATGCTCTTCACACACGTAGCAAAATTCTGAAATTGCTCTCAGTGGGACACTGTGGACTCTTTAAGAGTCACCCAGGCTCAAGGAGGAACTGGATTTACAGAACAGGAGTTCATGGAAACTTATGAAACACAAATATATCCCCTCTGGATTGGAAAGTCTGAGATGTTAACTACTAGAGGCTGAAGGAATGTTCCCCCACATCGTGAAAGCATCCTTCTAGATTTGCTCTTTTCTTTCCCTTGGGCATTCACTTTGACAGCTGTCACAGCTGGGTGGAGCTAGAGGAATCCACAGCTTGATGCAGTTTAGGCATTCTTACAATGCAAAAGACCTAAACCACTCCATTTGCTCTTTCCACAGAACCTGTGAATGAAACAAGCAGCTTCCCTTCCCCATGTCAGGCTGGCAGAAATGCCTATGGCTTGCTAAAAATCCTGCTGTGGATGTGCACTCCAACCCCTCAAGCACAAGAGGAGCATGGAGATATTACAGATTTTATTTTGATCACCCTTGAACATTCTTACATGAACGGGGTTTTCATGTTGTCCTTTCCTTTTTTGTCTGCATTTGTCAAGAAAGGAACTGCCCTAACAGGCAAAGGCAGAAATACTCCAGAAGGAAGGATGATCAGTACATGCTTTCCTCCTTTTTCAAAGCAAACAAGCATCACATGCTGCCATCTGCAGTTCAAGGAGCTCCTCAAAAAATCACATATCAACATGGAGGAAAGGAGAGCAAGTCAGGTGGTTTCTTTTTTTCTTTTATCACCATTTCCCTGCTCTGATCTATCCATTCTTTTCTATCCACCAACGCAATTCACCACCTGAATTTCTGTGCTGTTCTGGTCCTTTATCTCCCCCTCTTTCACGTCTCCCTCTACAACACACTGCCCTCACAGGAGAGGGTACAACTGGTGTATCAGGCAGGAATTGGGAGTGAGCAGTCAAAGCATGGATCTGGCACTGGGGCTCAGAGAGCCTTCCCATGACCTTAGAGAGGTCACTTCGTTCTCCTCACCTCTGGAGTGCTCTCCTTAAAAGGCAACACTGATAAATGGCAGTAAAGGTTATGTAAGTACCCAGGACCAAGATGGATTCCTCCATAATATGCAACCAAGAGGGAGGAAAAAACATCACTCAGATAGAAAATAACACTCACACACCTCTTTGACATCTCCTTATGGCTTGAGGATTAGGCAATTTATAGAGAACGAGCTACACAGGCCTTCCAACTAATCCCCTCCTCCACAGATATTATTTATAAAAGTATATTCAGCAAGTAAGACCAAGCTGGGGAGGAACCTCAGGGTTCAGCTCACTCAAAACTACACTCAAGCTGTGCTCTTCCACTGTGAGTCCTGACAAATATTTTCAGTGATTTCCAAGATGATATTCAAATAAGGGCTACGGACCATCCCGGCAGGCTTAAATGGAAAGGAACATAAACCAAGTAGAAGAGCAGACACAGATACATTACTTCATGCACTCAGACAAGAAACACCTGCAGAGGCGGTGGCGTTATGGGAAACTACTGCTTCAGAACATTTTCTGCTACATTTGTCAAACAAACAAAAGTATACTGCAGCTCCAGACCTCTTTCCCATGCCATAAAAACTAAGCAGCAATTCCAGAAAAGAAATGTTTCCTCCAGCTATCAAAATGCACGCTGCACTGCTACCTGGTGTGGCTGTCAGGTTGTTAACCAAGCTCATCAGCCTCTGTGAAGAACAAGCAGCATGAAACCATTAATTATGATTTCATCTGCAAGGTGATGCCTGGAGTACTGTCACACAGCTTACTCTGACTCTCCACTGTCCAGAGACCCGCTGCTGTGACATGTCTAAGGGGCTGGAGTTCACAGTAAGTTTACACCAAAGTTTACAGTAAAGTGCTTTTCGCTGTGTGAAGAAACAATTCTCCCAGAACAAGAAACCAGGAGCCAGCTGCAGAATTTTCTAACCACTGACTGGCAGGCTTCAGTGGGATTCCTGAACCGGCCAAAGATCAGTGTTTCCTTTGGAAAAATAAAGGATACAAGGCCACTGGAGAATGGCTTCTCTCTTCCAGAAAGCTGTTTCTGTGCACACAGTAACCCTCACACCAAAAGAGTCCTCGCAACCTTCCTCTGGGATCTGGCAACTGCTGCTCTCCTTGTTTTAACCAAGATAATTAAGAAGTTGTACAAAAAGAGCAAAAAAAAAAAAAAAAAAGGAAAGCTTGATCTGTGGACTAAGGCACTAGACTTGGATTAGAGGAATCTGTTTCAATTCTCTGTTGTATAACAGGATCCTATACAAACCTGAGAAAGTTATTTAGTGCCTATGCCCAAGGCTTATTTCATTTGCATTAAATACACAAGAGACCAGAGCTGGGGCAGAGAAGAAAAGCAGTAAAATATTGATTGTGTTCACAGCAGACAACTCATTCACTTGCCAAGCAAAAGTAATTAGTGTCATCTGAAAAACAGTACAGCTCTCCAGCCTGAATTTCAGCTTTAATCACCAAGTTGTGACTAAAAAGGTTTCTCAGAAATCAGCTGAGCAGCTCGGAGCAGAACCACACGCTGCTACCTCACAATACAGCAGCGGAGGCTGTGTTTGTCCTCTCTAGAGCCAGCAACCTGCCACAAGCGCTTGGAAATTCTGTCCCCAGATGCTACAGGCAATGAAGATGGGAGCAGCCAGGATCCAATAAGGTTGCACATGTGCAGGACAGCATCCACAGTGCTGTGGGAGACGGTCAATAAATAGACTTGCCACACACAGCAGATCGGGGATGAGTGGAAAAATAAAAACGGCCAAACGAAAAACATCAGTCCTGTGAGCAACAGGACTTCCTGCTGAGCTACCAGCAAAACTATGCTGGTTTTGCTCTGCATTCCACAGTTTTTAACCTTTTTTAATTCCATTTACAGAGCCACCAGACTCCCAGCTACTCAGGGGCTTACACAGTGTTGTTTAAGGTGTTTTGCTTTCAAAGGCAAAAGTGAATGTTAAGTGGTTTTGGTATGAGGAGACCTTGATTCATCACAATACAATTCTCATGTAACACAAAGGCCCTAGATAGACATGTTTTATTGAATTCTCAGTGAAAAGGCCCTAGGTAGACATGTTTCAAGAGAGAAGATGGGGAGTAGTGTTGTACTTGGAATAACATACATTTAAGAAGTAAATAGTCTTCTGCTACTGCAGAGAAGCCAACCCACCCTCAGCTCCTCTCTGGAGTAGTGGCCCTGTCCATAAAGATATCATTCACAGTCCCCCTAGAATAACCACACACATTCTATTTCTTGTTCTGTCTAGAACTTCAATCCAAAACACTGCCTTTATGGTTCTCATGTTGCAATTCATGGCTCTGACACAGGACTGGATAGAAAAGTACCAACAGAATCACGCATGGAATGGGAAAAGAAGGAATCAAAGGAAAATCAATTCTGCTTCTGTAACTGTCTTTGCAGATACCGAGAACGCATAACATCACTGCAGAGATTTACCTGCAATAAAATGTCAAAGGGATGCAAGAGCGTGTGGAAACATCCCAGTTTCCAGGACAAATCACATCAAAGAGGAACAAACCTGCCTCACAGTACGTTTACTCATCACTAAACCTGACGTATGCCCAGTATGCGGGTGGCACAGGTACTCAAAATGGAGCACTCATGACAGGGAGCAAGGAGCCAAAGGTGCTACGAAACCAGTCCCAGTCCTTCCCTAGGACAGATGGAAACTGCAGTCAGCCAGACTGACCACGTTACCTATGGCATCAGACTCTGTCCACCTGCCCCCATGGATCTGTTTCAGAAGCACGTAGAGCAGCCTCCAGAAGTCCAGGCTCTGCAAAAGACAGGGGTGGAAGGGGAGATCAGCAGGCAAAGTATCTGCTACATTATGTAGTCTCAATTAGGCAATTAAGCCCATGTCTGAACATCACCCATGGAACAGCACGCCTGCGTCCAGCCAGCACCATCTGATCCGGCACGTTCATGTACTACCTGTCTCATGAACACAGAATCTACAGGGAGGTGCACCCAGAAAGAAAAGGGCTAATGCTGGCTGTACAGCAAGACCCAGCACTTCTACTGTGAGACACACGCATAGAGGAGCATGGCTTCCAACATCTGCTCTGATGCCACCACATATGGCACAACTCACCCAAACGAGCACTTGAACACACTGGTAAGATCTGACCATGCCAGTGTCTGAAACTCACAAACAAGAGGCAGCACAGAATGAGCTGGAACTGGGAATCGTTTCTTGGCCACACAAGGACAGCACGCTGACAAACTCAAACAGTGATTCTTACAGCTGGAATTTCAGTCAACACTCGTAAAATCCTTAAAATAGCTGAGGAAGGGAGGTACCCTGTGTGCCAGCTGGAGGCCCCGGAGGCAAAGCAGCAAGACCCAAGCTGGGGTACAGTAAAGGGCAGCAAACCTCAGGTGACACTGAAAAGTGTTGCAGACCAAGGTGTAATACCAAGCCTTAAGTTAAAGCCACAGTAAGACAAAGCCCTTCCCAGAGCAGCGAGTTTGCCGAGAGTTCCCTAACACGTGTCAGCTGAGCCCACACCCAAGCGGGACCACACCGAAGCCCTGCACGCAGGTGCCTGTCCCAAGGCTCAGTGCCCCTCGCGCTGCCATCCAGACCCCGTCCCCGGGACCAGCCCCACTCGGGTGTCCCGCTGGCTCCCCGCTGCCCTGTGCCCGTGCCCGCAGGACGCGGCGCGGGGCGGGCG
>VZTA01023741.1:741449-753098 GCA_013398855.1 Mohoua ochrocephala | reverse complement strand
TCCCGCCGCTCTCCGGCCTCGCCGGGAGCGCCCTTCCGCCCCGCCCGCCCGCGGCGGCGCCCTCTGGCCGCGGGGAGGGAGCACTGCCGGCGCTGTCCCTGCCTGCCTCCCTGCCTTTCCCTGCCTCTCCCTGCCTCTCCCTGCCTTTCCCTGCCTTTCCCTGCATCCCCCTGCCTCTCCCTGTCTCTCCCGCAGCACCGACGGTCCCGGTGCTTATTCCGCCTGCGCGCGTGGCTTGGGGCAGAGAACGCTCCGGGCCTCCTGTGGCAGTGACCCGCAGATGAGCGGGACGCGCCGCACATGTCACCTCCCACCGCTCACACGTGCCCTCAGCCATGGACGCGCCTCCTGCCTCGGCAGAAAACACCCGGGCAAGCCCTGCGAGCTTCCCCCACCCTTCCTGGTGGACAGAGCTGGGGCAAAACCCGGCTTCGGCTGTTCCAGAAACAGCTCTGCTGCAGTCAGAACAGCTCTCGGACGATGGGAGAGCACAGGGTTTGGCAGCAGCAGATATTCCTGCCTGCCTCTTGCTCGGCGGGCTGTGATGCGGCCAGCTCGGGTCCCCAGGCATAGAACCCCTTAAGTGAAGCAATCCCGGGGATTAATCCTTGGGGGGCCGTGGGGGAGAAACGGATCCGCTGTTTGGGAGAAGCCTGAGTTCCTGAGAGAAGTCCACCCGTGGCCAGGATTTACAGAACCAAAACCTGGCGTAGAGATGCATTCCTGCGGCGGATTTACAGAGGGAGCACAACTGGTCTGTGCCAGGGACACCGGTCTGCTCCGCCAGCGCTGCGGGGATCCCGCCTGTGCCTGGACATGAGACCTGCTGGAAGCCCCCTCTGATGGTTTCTTGGCCGGTTCCCCAGTTCATAGCCCATTTAATGTGCTCGCTATGGATCTAGCGTGATGCCTTTACTTTTTTTTTCCACCAGTATCTGAACAACATGAAACAACATGTGAAATTCCTTCCCGCTACAGAACAGACCCTTGCAGCCAAATGGCTGCTCACAATGAGGAGAGAAATCGCAGTGGTCCAAAGAGACCTCCAGCCAACATGAACTGTGTGTGCACTCTTTCCCTCTGGTTGCTCCTCTCCTGCCTCCCACCCCTGTGCTGGGGAGCACAGCCCTTTCCAATGCTGAGCGCTGCTTTAGAGCTCTCCCAGTCCTGTGGATCCTGGCTCCTGCTCCAGCCAGCCCTGAAAGGACCCCTGGGTGTGAGTTATCCAGGCTTAAGGATTTTTAAAATATCTTCTCTAGCAGCTGTTGTCTCACATCCTCCTTTCCTAATGGCCTGGAAAGCATTTTCCTTATCCCTCGTCCAGTTCTAGCTCAGCAATCTGTATCCACTTCTTTGCTCTCCTTCCTAACGGGCTTGGCATTTCCACATGGTTCCTTGCCTTTGGTTTCCAACAGCCCATAAAGTCCTTTTTTATTGCCCGGAGCCTTATCGAACCTGGACAATCCTCTGCTGTCTTTGGCGTCCTTCTTGGCTTTCCGTACCTTGCTGCTATCGGGCGCTGTCTGGTCCCTCCGTGACACATCGCTTGTCTATTTTCCCGTCCCTGCTGCAGTCTCCAGGCAGGAGGACCTTCAGCTGGAGCCAATTTCCTGTGTTTTCTTGACCACTCCATAAACCCTGCTCAAAACTCTCCCTGTCCCCACACACATTCTTCTGTCTAGGCCTTTCCTCCCCAGGGCAGCTGCCGAGACAAGGGCTCTCCTGCATCACCCGTTGCACGCACAGTGAGCGCTTCTGTCCATCACCGCTCCTCTGGGCTCCTGTCCCCCAGCCAACACACCAGCCCCTAGGCCAGCGAACATCACCACTCAGCATGGGAGCAGCAGCAGCTGGGATTCACACCATCCCAGCACACCGAGAGCCCCGTGCCACCTCTCCATGCCGCTGGCAAAACCAACCCCGTGGCACCCCAGCACGGGCTGGCCGCCCTCCTGGCCAGCGTCCCCTGGTCCCTTGCCCCGTGGCTCCCCCGGCACGCAGCCCCATGGGCGCAGCTGACACGGGACGCCTGGCGCTGCGGAGGGCTGGCACTCGGCCACGGGCAAGTTGGACGCCAGGCAGATCATCCCAGCCTCTCTGGCGCGGCACAGCACAGCGGGTTCTCAGTCCCGGCGTGCGAGGCCCCGCTTATCTGCTCTGCCGGCTGCCTGGGCGGTTTTCCCAGGGTGGGAGAAGCCGATGGGAAGGCGATGGTTTCCTGCTGCAGAGATGGACCGCGTGCGATGGACGCATGAAGGAGGTGACAGTGTGACAGCCCCCAGTGTGCTGTCCCAGCAGGGATGGTGATGGCACCCCACTGGCAGCAGAGCCCCTGCCCTGCTGCATCCTCACCTCCCCTCTCCCCTAAGGACTGGCAGATGGAAACAAGCAATGGCTGGCTGACTTCAGCACACAACCCTGACGTCATTGAGGAGATTGGAAGCCGCCAGGACCCTCTCTAAGGAAAGAGGAAGCAGGACAGAGCTGTCTTATCGGCCGGTCCCCTGGGTCCCAGGCACTGAGGCAGATTCAGGGTGAGCATGACAGCTGAGGACCACAATGGGAACGGAAAGTCTGGGCACGTACTGAGGGGCCAGGGAGTCTTTACCTGGGAGAGGCCACTGGACTTTGCCCTCTCTGGGTTCCCGGGCTCGTGTGGTGCCGCACAGCCGCCCATTTTCGGCGTGATGTGTCAGCTGCGGTCATTTCCGCGCCGGGTGACTCAGTGGGGCCAAGGGCGCCTGTTTGCACCCGTGCCACGGCAACTCGCCACCACACACGGCCCTGCTGTGTGTGCCGGGCTGCCAGAGATGATGACGGCAGCCCTGTCCCATTGCCTCATGCCGATTGTCTGAGATAGCAGCCATCTCTGCCCGCTCCGGCGGCAGCACGGCTTCCTGATGTCACCTCAGCCCCGCTCTGCCAAGGGGAAGGTGTGAGCTCTCCTCCTGGAAAAACAACTCCTTTGGTCTTTTGGGGTTTGTTTTTTTTTGTCTTAATGCTTTTATCCCCGTGAAGGCGTGGGCGGGAGCCAGCCTGTCTCCTAGCCAGGCCCCCAGGCCAGGCATCAGTACTTCCCACGCTCCACCGCCAGCTCGGGTGGCCGGAGTTCCTCACTTCTCTCCTTCCCCTCTCCTTTCCCTCTCCTTCCTGCAGTGTGGTGTGTGCTGAGCAGCCATCAGAGCAGAGCACAGCTTCCCCCACTGCCCGCTCAGGAGAGGCCTTGGGTGGCCGGAGCGTTTCACACCCTGAGCAGGTCAGGCAGGCTGCACCACTTTCTACTGCAAACATTTCCAGCTCCTTCCCTGCTCCCAACCCAGCTCTGTTATACACACTTGCTCTTCCCTCACTGGGACATCAGGTAAACCAGAGTGGGAAAAGGCATGACCTGGCAGCGTGGCCAAGACGCTGGCAGAAAGGAGCCGAGCAAGCACAGGGGCTGTGAACACAAATTGCCTGCAGAGATGGGCTGCAGCAATGCTGTAATGACTCCAGAAATGCTCGAGTGCAGGTTTTCCTGGACACAGGCAGTTAGTCAGCAATAGGCCTGTGTGTGGGCTGTAACGCCAAAAATCAAGGTCAGCTCCCAGCAGTTGCGTGCTTAAGAAAGGCGTTGGTGTTTCAGGCCCTCTGATGCAGGGCTTTCAGTGTGATAAGTGAATTGGGAAGGATTAGAAAAGGGATCTGAGGTCTCAGCAACTCTCTTCTCAGGAGTTTCACCCTCTTTACTTCAATAGCCAAGTTCCTCTGAACAGAGGGAAACTCCCTCTGACCTCTTCCCCCAGGGCCTTTAACATAAGACTCACCAAAAGAAGACAGAGGCTTCGGTGGGAAGTTCGTGCACCCTTCCCTCTTGGAAACGCTCCCTGTTTCGTTGAAAATAACACAAGAGGTGTGAAAGTAAAATTCACCTCTAGGTGCCTGATGTCAACTTTTCTGCTTCCGCTCCTTGCTTGGGCAAGCCACCCAGGACCTGGCAAACATCCCCAGGGCTTTCTGCACCCAGCTCCTCTCCAGCACTGGATCACCAGCAACAGGAATGGGATGAGGATAGAACAGCCCTCCTCTCCTTGCTCCCTAGCTAGACCTCAGTTTCCAGTACCTCAGTTCATGGTCCCATTCACTTCTCATTACGCCCCTGGTTGTCATACCCAGAGTCCCTCTGCCTCCAGTATTTTCAGTGTTTGCTGGAGACGTTGTTCCCCATCTGGAACAAGGTTTGGCCCTCCTATTCTCACCTCTGCAGAGCTGTTTCCGTTGGTGAGGTGGGGGTTCCCCAAACCGCAGCTTTGCAGCGCTTGACGGGAAGTCCCAATCTCACCACACAATCTTGCAGAGCTCCTTCTGCCTGACATCAGCTGCATGCTCCCTCTTACCACACGGTCTGGATAAGAAGGCAGATTTCTGAGGCATTAGGAGATGAGCAGACCCTTTTTTGGCCTAAAAGATATCAGAGCTCTTTGAGCTTGACACAAATCAGCCTTAAAAATACCCGAAGCAGTGGTACACTGGATACCACCCAGCTACAGGCTGGCTTCATCCCCATGAACCCAAAGAGCAAAGAGCAGGAACCCCCTGCAGCCACAGCCCCTGCGCCACTCTCCCCCAGCCAGAGGCTGCACAGATGAGACACAAAACCTCCTCAGGGGAAGTGCTAGAAGTGTCACATCGATGTCCCCATCAGTGCTGGCAGGAAAGGGTGAGTGGCCCTGTGGTGTCCCAGTGAGGTAGCGTTGAACCAGGCACCCAGCACATGTTAGTCCAGATGTGACCCGAAGCCTGCAGCCACGCTGCCAGAACACAGCCCTGTCCAGGAGCCAAGCCTGCTGCCTTCCCTAAGGATGGCCCTAAGGAGAAGCCTGCTGTAAGGCTTCCAGCCTAAGCTATCTCCCTTGCCAGCTGCAGGCACAGGGAAACATCTGTCCTCTGCTTCAGATTAAGATCTGTCAATCTGTGCTGAGAGAAGGACGCAGGGTCAGATGACCCAAACTGGCCACTCCTGCCTGCACTGTGCCCCCACGGCTGAAGGGCCCCCCAGCCCCCTTTCTGCCCCCCTCTCCTTTTCTCTTCTGTACAGAAAGTCACAAAGCCAGGATGGGGAGCAGCAGCAGTTAAGTTTCTAAACCCATCCTGTTTTCTGTCTTTGCCAAAACCTCTTCTGCTTCCCTACCCAGGGCGTTGGGGCTCGCCCACACCCAGCTGCCAGAGGAACTGTGATGTTGTTTGTTTTTTTGTCACAGTGATGAAGTGTTTATAGCAACTATCACTCCACAACCCACGGACTGATCTCAGCCCAAGCTTAGGAAATAATGGCAGAGAAAGCACAGCCCCTTTTTTCAGGGTCACCAACGGTGGTGTTTCAGGTCACCAAAGCAGGGAAGCTTTGTGCTGGGCATCGCCATGCTGTAAATCACCCAACAGCTTTTGCTGTCCCAGACGGGCAGAAAGCTGGGATTTGCCCTGAGCATCTCGCTCTCCCTGCTGCAGGAGCAGCACAGCCAGGGCATCACCACACTGGGAGGGAAGGGACCGTGCCTGCCTGTCCCAAGCTCCCGCCAAGGCTCAGAACCAAAAGCATCACAGATGAGATGCACTGGAAACCACGCTGCTGCCTGTCTGTGCAGTCATACTCCGGGCCACAGAGATTTACTGTTCAAATGGAGAAAGGATTGTGTCTGCTGACAGCCCACCTCCCTGGCGCGCCGACCGCTGCCGAGCCTCGCTGAGCATCCAGGGGAGGCCTGGCTCGGGTGTGGATTTCCTATCCAAATGAGATACAGCTGTTTCTGCTTCCTCTCCAAAGACCAAAGCAAGTTTTAAAAAAATCAATTTATCATATATTTTCTTTGACCAAGGCTCCTTGCGGATGTGACCTGTGCCTGAACCGCCCAACCTCACAGCGTCAAGGCTGGATCAGGCAGAGAGCGTGGCTTGTACAAGCACAGCTCTTGGAGGGGAATATCCCAACAGCAAGTCCTGGGGCTTAAAGCCATCTCAGTGGGAGCTCTTACTGCAGGGCAAGCAGAAAAACAGGACTCTAAGAAGGAGATTTTAGGAATCAATACCCAGGGGCTTGTCCCCAGACCATGCTTGAGGGACCTCTGTTTTTTAACACGCACACACATGTCCCTGTGCAGCACAGAGTGAGGCACCTGCAGGATCAGGCTTAGCTGCAGCTGCACAGGCCTGGCAAAGCTCAGTTCCTACAACCCTCCACACACCCAGGGCAGGGAGAGATGTCCCCAGCCACCACAAGTACACTGCAAATCCATGGCCAGGGGCCGAAGCAAAAGGCAGCCCTGGGCAGCACACACAGCAAACAGCAGCACACTGCAAACAGCAGCACACAGCAAACAGCAGCATGCTGCCTCCTGCCCCAGCTGCAGCCACTGCCAATGAAAAGGGATGACATTTGAAGGGCTAGCTGGCCCCAGCCTCTCCCTGCGCGGCCCTTGTTTTTCCATACCTCTCACTGCTTCCCTCCTCATCCCTGCTGGCCTGGCCTCTTGCACTTGGAATAAGCTGCTTCTGAGATTTTCGTGCAGGGCCCTGCTGGGAAGGACCCCGAGCCCAGTTCACGGGTCCTTTTCCCAGCTGGACACACGTATGCAAATCCGGAGGATGACAAGGCTCGTGTTTGCCATTACTGTAAATGCTTGAGGGAAAACACTATCTCACTGGCACACTCAGGGCTGCTGAGATTATATCACTAGTTTGCTGTGAAGCTCAGCTGGCAGGGGAAAGCCATGTCCCAGTGCCCCAGAGGCAGGCTGGGTGCCAGCAGCCACGCAGAGAAGGGCCGGGTGTGGATGGCCAGGAGCCACAGGTCCATGGGTGCTGGCACCCCAGGGAAGCTGCTGGCAAAGGCAGCAGTGGGAGCAGGAGGTCCCTACGAGCCCTGGCTGGCTGGGAAGTCTGATGACAGCCAAACAGCAATAGCCAGGGTTTGCCTTTGACACAGACGCCTGTGTTTGTTGTGCTATCGGGGTGGGAGGTGAGGCAGCACCTTGTAGCAGTAAGCAAGTTTTAATTGGAAGTTTTAAGATGCTTATCAGATCAGGCTGCTTCTGACACCGAGGATTTTGACACTGGACATGTATTTCTGACCCCTGAGGGTTTTGGCCAAGTCCCAGGAAGGCTGACGTGACAGTAAAATGCAGAGCAGTCTCTAAGGAAATGCACGCATAAACTGCAGACAAAAATATCCCAGTGGGTGATGAGATATCTCTGAATATGTAAATGGAGTTGTTCAGGTTAGGGAAAGACATGGTTAAGAAACCATTTCAGTAACATCCCTCACGCTGACATCTTTGACATCTGTCAGTGCTGTTTTTCCAGTAGGGCAAAAACGTTGAAACACGAGAGAACAACGCTCGTGTGAGCCAGCTCTTGCTTTCTAACAGCACAGCTCTGCTTTCCCTGCCGAGGGCGGCTGGCTCTGCCTGGGCAGTAACCTCCCACTTCCCTTGGCCTTTTCAAGTGGCTGCTCAGAGCAAAAGCGGCGAATACCAGGTTATCCTGACGTGACAGTCAACCCCCTCCCAGCAAGACACCTCTCTGCCCCACCTGAGGGCACGTGGGGCCATCACACAGTGTGGGGCTCAGTCCAAAGGCCACGGAGGCCTCAAGCCAGTGGCAAGCGCTTCACAAAGCGAGTCCCGTGGGACTCCCGTTACAGAGAGCACAGCTGCTACAGGAGGGAAGCATCTTTTCATTTATTAAAGACTGAGAATACAACTGTGGGCCCAGCCACGAGAGCTGGATGCCCGAAGCAGAGCTAGGTTTTGGCTGGAAGGGCGCGGTCTCCTTTCCAGGCAGCCTTCAGCAATATCAGCCAAATTTCCTACCTGGCAGGGCAACCCAGCGTCCCCCACCCTGGCAGCACTCCATCTGGAGCAGAGCCTCTCTCCACACCAGCCCAGCCTTGGTTACTTATTGCTTTGAACATGCTAGTCTAGTACAGGGTGAATTAAAAACAAAAATGCTCGTCTGTTGCGGTGTGTTTGTGCTGTCTTCAGGTTGTGCTGGGAACCCTGGACATCAGACCTGGAGAGGGATGGAAGAGAGGAGCGGATGAAGTCAGGCTGGGCTGGGAGCAGAGATATCGCAGGGAGAACAGTGCTCCAGGACAGATCCTGTCTTTGCCCACAGGCCACAAAGCAATAGCCTTTGGCATCCGCTGCCAGAGCTGAGCGAGTGCTGCCAGTCATCTGGGGCTGGTGGCAAGGAGCAGCTGGCACCCAGCTCCTGAGCCCCGGAGCAAGGGCTGGGAGTCTCAGCCAGCCCAGAGAGACGCTGTGGCAGGCCTGCCTTCCCCGCTGGCCTGAGGGAGGACAGCCCCAGCCAGCCCATGGAGGGAAGCTCCAAGGGAAGGACCAACCTGAGGTTTATTTGAACGTGTGGCTCTCAGCTCCTCCCCGGCCGAACCCTGGAAGAGATGGAGCGGGGTCAGCAGTGCCATGGGATGGTGAGCACACCGGTGGCTGCAAGTCGCCGAGAGACAGGAGCCCCGAGCCCCCTCACTCCCTCCACAACCCCGCCACAGGCACCCTACCTTTGGGCCCGAACAAGGCAGCATAGCAGGGGTGGTTGCAGTAGGGTTTGCCGTCGTGCTGCAGGGAGAGAGAAAGAGCATCAGCCCCAGCACCCTTCAGCTCCACCTCTGCCTGTCCCAGCCTTCGGGTTGCAGGGGACAGGGACCTCCTGGGCAGCAAACCTCACCTCTGCATGGCCTCCAGACGTCAGGGTCTTGTTACACTTCTCACATCTCAAGCAAGGCCGGTGCCAGTCCTTCCCCAGAGAAGTCACCTTCTCGGCTGCCATGGAAAGGAGGTGGGTTAGTCGAGGCACTGAACAGGCACAAGTTAGTTTCGGCAGATTGGTTGCCTTGCCATCAACCCTAGGGAGGACGTTTTTGGGCATTTTCTCAGGTCCATCTATCCAGGACAGAGGGCCCTGTGTTCAAACCCAAGTGCTCACTCTGTACACACAATGCCATACACATCCAGGAACATGGATCTGCAGCAGCAGTGCCACACCCAGGGCGAGCATGGCTGCACCCATGAGGATGGACTGACTTCTACCTCATCTTCCAAAGCTCTGAGGACCTCCCACTTTCCAACAACAGCCTGCAAGGGGATTAATTTCTCCCCAGTGAGCTGGAGCCCAAGAAATCACTAGAGTTGGCAGGGGTGAAAGAGGATGCTGGCGAGGACTGGGGAGGCAAAGCCACTGCCACGCCCTGCCAACACAAACCAGTCCCCTCCAGCCACAGCTCCAATTCTGTTGGCACCATGGCAAACCAGAGCAGAGCTGGAGCCTGGCAGGGATTCAGGCAGCCATGGGAGGGACAACATCCTGGAGCCAGGACATGTTTACGGAGAGAGGGGGGAACACAGGGTGGCTTTTAATTGCAGCACAGCGGGGGAGAAGGGTATTTTCTGCAGACGTGGGTGCTCTTCATATTGGCAGCCGAGCTCCCGGGAATTTGCTACGTGATTAAACAGAGCTGTCCACAGGAATTGTGTCAGAGCCGGGTCTGAACACTGTCCCCATGCCCGCAAATGGGACCAAACCAGTGTGGGCAGTGCGTGCCCTGGGGGGCCCTTGGCAGCCTGAAGCACCTCTTCTTTGCAGTCCAAATATGCCCACAACAGCCTGTGCAAGGAGCAAGCTGGTGGCTGCAGAGGTGGGAGCGGGGGCAGCGCCCAAATGTCACAAGGCAGCCCTGCTGCCATTCCCCAGTGGCACAAAGGGCCTCCTGTGCCCGCAGCCTGGCTGGGGCAACAGTGTCCTCCCCCTGGGCACCCCTAGGAGCCCGAGCCTGGCCCGTGGCAGGACCCTCCTATCGCAGTGTTTCTGGAAGGAGCACAGCCTCGCCATCTCTTGCACACGCATTTGCACCAACACTTGGGCAGGAGCTCTGCTAAGGCTCATTACAGCACTCAGCATGAAGGCAAAATTCCTGCAAACCCCATCCCTAGTCCTCTCAGCACCACCTCCTCCTCACCCCTGCTCTCTACAGACACGATTTGGCCCAAAGCAGCCTGAGGCACGCCCAAGCGGGACCACCAGGCTCCGAAAGCCTCAGGGTGCCCCAGAGCCAGGCTTGCTCTGCCTCCTCTGCCAGCGCCTTGGATAATCTGCAGGCACAGAAATCAGGCGTCAAGCTTGGTCCTCTAACAGCTTTTGAACCCTCCTCAGCCTCTGCATCAACAGAGACATTTCATAATAAGTGCAAGCGTGATAAGTGCAAGGTCAAACCCCTCCTTGGTCAAACGGTCCTGTCCCAGCTCCTCCATGGCCACGCCTGCAGGCATGGCAAACCCCGCTCACCCCAACCGAGACTGACACAGACCCACGGGGAAAGGCACACGCTGACACCAGCACCTTGGTGGCTTCTGATATCAAGCCACATGGGTAAACGAGGCACCCCAGGACCCCGAGTCGCAGGAGGGAGCCGACAAACTGTATTGTGCCAAAACCCCCATCTAAAAGCCTGGCTGCAAGCAGTGAGTTCAAGGCAAAGCAAAGTTTCCCAGCCACAGGAACCACAGCCCCAGCAGCCCTCTGGGCAGTGCCCACGCCAGCCCCGGCACAGCTCTGCAGGGTGGGCATCGCTAACAGACAGAGAGCAGCTCCTGCGTTTGAGCCCCCAACTCCTCGGCAGAGCACAAATAGTTGGGGCCCACGCACAAGCAGAGCAGAAATAAAGCAGAGAGAGAAGTCAGTGACGGCACCTGGGTTCCAGATCCCTCATCTCTAGTAAATTAGAAAGCTGCTCCCAGCAAACCCCCTCGAGTTCAGCTATGCCAGGCAAGTGGGGAGGTCTGGCAGAGGAACCTGCCCGTTCCAGCAGCTGATAGGAGAGTGAGCAGCTCAAACCCCACAAATACCCTCAGACAGGATAGCAGGTCCATGGCCCCAGAAGGGGCAGGAGCTTTGGGACCCCAGTTTGGAGGGAAGACATCTGCGGGAAGCCCAGCAGCAAACAGCAGCCCAACAAGGCTCACACCTACCCTGCAACAGCAGCTTAAAAATAACACCCCAGAGGTGTCATCCTGCTGTGCTAAACCACACAGAACAACGTGTGGGTGACCCATTGACCCAGGAACTTGCTCGAGGGCAGGATTTGCCATTGGGAAAGGTTCTTGCTTCACCTGCCCAGGCTTTCAGAGCAGTGAGCTTTACCAGCTGAGCCTTTGGGCTCCAAACTGGCCCAGGGCTGCGGGCTGTGCTGGGAAGGAAGTGGGGTGAGCTCCCATGCTGCGCGGGGAGCACCCAGCGCAGCCTGCGCTCTGCAGCCAGGCACCTCCTTGGGGCTGGATCTATAGGACCTCCCACCCGGGGCACCCCGGGGACCCACAGCGCAGAGGTGAGCAACTTCGGGATACCCCAAGAATTTGCAGAGATGGGGTGCGCAATATGGGGCCACCCAGAATCCGGGGTGCCCGGAGGACCCACAGCCCGGCGAGGGGCAGCATCAATGCCCGACAGGTCCCCCGCGGTGGGGGCGGCTGGGGAGGGGTCAGGAAGTCCTTACCGAAGTAGACCTCCTTCTGGCAGCGGGGACACTTGGGCATGGTGTCGGCTCGGCTGGGCTCGGGACTCCGCTCGCACCGGCTGTGGGATGCTCCACGCCGGGCCCGC
>VZTA01023741.1:720872-741120 GCA_013398855.1 Mohoua ochrocephala | reverse complement strand
GGGTAGAGGTGTGATTGGCATCTGTCAATTAACCACACTCCCAGGTAAGGACTGATTGGGGTGCTGGCCACCTGGGCTCACCCCCTCCGAGCACAGACGTGTTTTCTCCCAAGGGAGTGTAAAAGTCGACCCTCAGGCAGGGTCTCCTGCCCGTGGGGAAGTTTGGGGTGCGAGATGAAGCGGGGGGGAGCTGCAGGGCTGTAACCCCCCTCTTGCAGGACGTTGGGAATGGCGTGGGTGCGGGACATGGCTGCACTCACTGTGGAGAGCCAGCCCATCTGTGTCACTGACTTTGTCATTTTATTAGGAGGGAGGACTTGTTGTTCCTTTGTGCTTGGCTGTGAAGGAAATGAAAAGCCTATCCAAAGGTCTGTTTTGTATGAAACAATCCTCCCCAGGGCACGTTGCTGTGCTGGAAAGGTCATGAGGGCTTGTGAAACCCAGCGCCAGGACGCCTAGTGACTGCCTCCCGAAATGCGAGGCATCCCTCGCCGGCACAAACAGGGCCCTGCTGACACCGGATCCCACCCGTGGGTGCAGGAGGACAGGCGGCAAGCTGTGCCCAGAGGCGAAGTTCATGTTCAGCTGGGACTGCTTTATGACCCAGCCTGGCTCCAGCACCCTCCCTTCCCGTGCTGATGCTCCCTGCTGCTGCCAGTGGTCCCGGTCTTTCACCCCACAGCTGGCAGCCCCACTGCAGGCTGGGGAGCACCATCCTGCTCCAAGGGCAGCGCTGGGCTCAGCAGGGTGGGCAGCACCCACACTGGCGGGACGTCACCGGGATCGGCTCCCAGCTAAGGCGTGAGTCATGCTGAGACGCTGAGACAGTGTCTTACAGTATGGGAGGGGAGACTGTCCTGCAAGGGCCTCCACCCTGCCTCCTCCCCATTCTTCCTGCCCTGAGGCACCAATACATGCAGGCACCCATATTTCAGCCACGTCACATCCCCCTGTACCCAAACACAGCATTTGGTGAGCACCCAGCTGGGTTACCCCGGGCCAGCAGGGGTGCAGCTGGCATCCTGATGATATAGGGGACAAGGCATGCCCTCTCCCCTCTCTGGTGGCCCGGCTTCCCCTCCTACATGGTGCCAGGCTGCTTTGGGGCCACTGACTGGCTTGGACAGGCGCCTTCAGCTGCACTCCCTTTTAAGGCAGGTTTTGTGCCAGCCAGCAGCTGAAAACTGCCCTCCTGCAAGTCTCCTCCAGCTGGCCAGCCCTGCGGCCAGTCCCCATGGACCACTGAGCCCAGCTCCTCCTGCGGGAGGAATGCTCCCACCCCAGCTGGGCAGCAGGTGCCTCTGCATGGCACCGCACACTGAGTGACCCGGCTGAAGCAGAGCCCTGCCTCCTCTCCGTGTCCCCATGGACTTTCTGGAGATTGTTCCGTTCACTCAAGAGAGCAGGCACAGAACCAGGGCCACTCTCACAAAGTAGGCACCACCGAGCCACATGGTGCTCTCTGCCAGCCCTGCCTTCATGAGGCTGTGTGCTGCTGGCCCCTCGTGGCTCCTTGATGATCCCAGCTGGCCCTGCTGGGCTACCAGAATCCACGAGCCTTGGGCTAGGCCCAGCCTGCTTCACAAGCAGTGAGCCAAAACCCAGTGTTGGTGTGCCCTGCAAACCTACATGAATCCCAGCGAGCCAATGTCAGGAGGAAGGCTGCTGTGGGACACAGCCCTGGATCCTACACCCCATGGGAGCCATGTCTGCACCCTGCTCATGGCTGGGACCCCACTCCTGTCCCCCTGATTAGCAGACATGCACAGGGCTGGGGCAGTGCAGCAAAGCCGTCTGGCAGAGGGCCCCAGCAGGGAGGGAGGAAGGGCTGCAGGTGCTCCCGGAGCACAGCAGCATCTCGGGAGCCCACGGGATACAGCCTCTCGTTCGTTTTACAGGGAGCGAGTCCATAAACACTTGGAATGCCGGTGTGTGAAACCCATCAGCGCTCTGCGATGGGGCAACACACTGAGGCCACTCTGGCCTGTGCTGAAGGGAGCTGTCTGGAAACACTGCAGCAGGCTGACATTTGGGGTCACTGCTCCTTCTGCCATTCAGAGTCCCCCCAGGACACAAAACTGAGCTGCAACTATGTGTGAGCCTTCTTGGAGTGGCGGTGAGCAGCAGCCAGCTCATCCCTCTTCATTGGGGTGCTGCCCATGGTGCCGTGCCCACACGTACAGACAAGGTCATCCAGTGGGCAGCTCCAGTGCTGGGCAGAAACAGCACCAGGGAGCAGCAGGAGAAGGGCAGGAGTGGTATTTTCAGCAACCCCGGGTCCCACCCAAAGCATCATTTCAAATCAAGGTTCATCGCCTGACAGGGAAACAACTCAGCCAGCGCCAACGGAGAGCAGTCTCTTCAGCAAAGCACAGCTTTATCTTATCTGGAGACCTTGTTCCAGCTAATTTAACCATTAGACTGAGCATGTCTCAGCTGTCAATGCCCTCTGATAGGAATCTGTGGGTGAGGCTCCATCCTGAAGCATCAGGCGCCAGCGCTCTCCGATGGCATGGCAACAGCCCTTGGAAAACCTGGGCTGTCTCATTTGTTTGTTTGGGTGGTGTTGTTACGGCCAGGGCTATCCCCTCCCTTGGCAAGAGCCAGCACCAGCTCCCCAGCTCCATCTGTGTCATGTTTTGTGCAAGGTCCTTGCAGCCCCCCGAGAGTTTCTTGGGCTCCTGGGGCAGGGTTGCAAGTCAAGAGCTCCTGGGTGTGCCAGAGCTGCCTGCCCAAATATCTCCCTCAAGCATCTTGGCCTCTGGTGACTACTGCAGTAACAACTGGAAAAGCCACTGGCATTTTTGCAGGCAGGGCGGTGACATAAGCCGATTTGGGTTTGTTTTGCTAACGCAGCAAGAAAAAACCAGCTATTTCCATGTAGCAGACCAGCCCATCTGCCCGGGCAGCAGCTCCAGGCTCCCCCTCCTGCCCCCCCTTGCTGGAGCGGGGTAGGGTCTCCCACAGTTCTCACAGCCCCCCAGCACACTTGCACAGAGGGGAGATGATGCACCAGTGAGGGCATGACCCAGGGGCCCGTGGCACCCCGGTCCAGCATTGTCCCAGCACTCTCACAACAGCAAAATCTCCCTCCCTGGCCATATTTCAGCCCACACTTGTGCAAGTCAAACGCCCTTTCAGCCGAGATTATTTGTCATAAAATATGCGCTACACAACCCAGCATGGAACTCTAATTTGACAAGAAAATTATAGGATGGCTTAAAACGAGCCCAGCAGAAGCTGAGGGAGCTGCCAGGCGCGTGATCCCATCGGAAGGCCCCGCGAGCTGCCGGTGCCGCAGCGCCGCGAAGCCGCTCCGTGTGCCCTGCGACGGGGGCTGGCGGGCTCTGCCCCCACTCGCCTTCCATCACCTCCGGATTTGCACGTGGCTAATCCCATTACCAGACAGACAGGAAAACAACAGCACGAAGGTGGCTGTCAGGGCAAATTACACCCTAAGGAAAAACTCTGGGATACGTCTTCATAAAGCTGACAGGCGACCGCTGGCTGGGAGTGATTGTGAACAAGACGGCGGTGGGAAAGGCCTTCCAGGAGTGGGGGGCTTGGGGAAGGGGCTTGGGGAAGGGGCTTGGAAAGGGGCACTCTGGGGGTTTATGGAACACCCACCAGCACACTGCCACTGGTGCCATAAAGCCCTAAATGGTTTGAGGTTCTGAAATACGCTCGCTGCCACGCCAAAATCCGTGCTCAGTGCCCTTGGGGACACAGTGCAGAGTCGTCCTGCCGCGGGCATGGGTGATCACATGTCTGCTTGCAGCTGAAACTGTAAAAACACTTCCAGGCCAGTTCAGGCAGCTGGCTGCCCCCACAGCCCCTTGTCAGGTCAGCTCTCACCCTCAGAGCCAGGGCGTGAATTATCATCACGCGGTTAATGTTACACTGCACGAGCAATAACAAACACGGAGCCGCGGGCCAGCTCCCGGCTCAGTGCAGAGCACGCAGGGCTGCCCACGTGGGGACACAACAGGGGCATGGCTGGGACTTCCATCCGTGGAACAAAAGGGTGTGGTAGCCCTTGTCCGCCTTTCCAGCCCTGCCAAGACATGGAAAATCTCCTGCAATCTCATCCAGGCTCCCCCAGTCTCCCTGAGTACAGTCTGGCCAAAGTCTCCGCTACCATCTGCTCTTTTCTGCAAGCTTTCCATTAGTGGCAGCCCAAGGAAACCTCCTGGCTAAATCCTGTTGGGGGAGGATTTGGTACATTTTCCTGGCATGGCCTGGCTGTTTCTATTGTGGCTATCAAATGGAGCCGGGATTGTCAAGGAAGCAAAGTCTGCTGCTTTGGAAAGCTGCCCACTGCCCAGGAGGCATTGCCTCTGCCTGCCAGGGAGATGCACATGGGTGCTGGGGGCTGGCAGGGGCTGTGGACACTACTCAGAGGCTACTCGCAGGGGATCTGTGCCAGGGATCACCTCCCCAGCCTCCCTGGCAGCACCGGTTGCCCTGGGCTGGGTCCAGGCTGTTGACGCCACACCTTTTATTCCTGGTTAAAAATTCACTGGAGGTGAGGCAAAGGGGTGCAGAAGTGTTTGCTCTCTCTGTGAGCACGCTGCTCAGCGTGGTCATGCCGTGGCAGTGGAGCAGGAAGGTGAAAAGAGTATGACTACCATGCTCTGACATACCCAGGCACAACAGAGGGCCAGGACCGAGCAGGAGAGAGGAGGAGGAGGAGTCACAGGTTTGCACAGCCGTTAGCAGCCCGAACACCTCCACCCCGTCAGCATAGGTATTCCTCCCTCAGCAGTCTGCCCCCAGGGCACTCGAGGTGCCCCTTGAGCTCCCCGGGATGGTTCCCAGCTGCTCACCCTACCTGAAAACCTAAAGGCTGATGCAGAGCTCAGCCTGCATCCTGAGGTGTTCCCTCGTGGATGTCCCCAGGCAGCAACCAGCCGGGGAGCCAGCACCAATCCTCACCAGTGTCACAGGCAGAGCCTGCACCAGCAGCTCTCCCTGCGTGACAGCCCAGGGCACCACACGGGCAGGGGGATTTACAGCCCAAATCCTCCTCTGCTTGGTTTTGTGCCATTCCTTCTTCTTCATCCCGGCCTGCTCTCCTGCACCCTCTCCAGTATTTACACCCAGTTCTTTAACCTCCTGCTGGGACCGAGCCAAAGCTCAGCCAAGCCAGGAAGAGCCCCTCTGCTGACTTCAGGGAGTGTCTGAGCCGTCTCTTGGCCCTTGTGGAAACAAACTGTGCTTACTGGGTCACTTTTAATATCCCATCTTAAATCACATCTTCCAGCACTTCATCCCTTTTGGCTCCTGTTTATTGACTTCCCAGCAAATGCTTTAAATCTGTCTGGCTTCACTGCCCGGCTGTGCTGCTCCGGCCCCCAGGGTATCAGAGCCGTGCTGTCCTGCTATCTCCTTGCATTTCAGGACCCCTCCACACCGTGGTGGTTGGATCTCCCTTCCCTGCATGGCTCAGATGTACCCAGGGCTGCCCTCATCATTCCTGCCCCTACCAAGTCCTTTCCTGGTGTTTTCCATGTGTGCAACCCGCTGTGCCTCTCTGGGACCAGCCCTTGTACACTCTCCATCCCTTTTCTGGGTCACGAGGGACAGCACAAGCTGTGCAGCCCCATTTCTGGTGGCACGGGCACCCTCAGCCTTCTCTTGAGGAGCACCACTAGGTGACAATCCTGCTCCTCCTGCAGCCTGGGGACACCCAGCCTGGCACCCATCACCCAGACTGCCCTCAGAATAGTTTGACCAGCTGGTGAGTTCTCTGCTGAGCTCTGCTGGCTCCCAGGAAACCTGGGAGCCAGCAAGTGAAGTGGCTCAGGACAAATTCACAGGGCTTGGGGGCTTTCCAAACAAAGCTGCATCCACTTTGTTCTCTATTTTCATCTGTACCCTGGAGAGCATGTCTGTAATCACCAGAGCCCTCTGACTTTTTTATCCCACTAGCAAGTCCAAGCTGAAAAAAAAAATAAAATATTTGACATCCCTGAGGGGAAGGATGTTTTCCAAGCCTCAAGTAAAGGAGCACTTTCAGCTCACATAGGCCTCCCAAAAATAAATACAAAAATGCACCAAGGATTAGAGGCCAGAGCTGCCTTCCCTGCTTGAGCACAGTGCCCCTCTGCTGTGTCTGTGCCCTGGTCCCCACACTGACCCATCAGCACAGGGACAGCCCCTCAGCACACACGGATAATCCCATGTAGGACCCCAAAGCCCTTCTGCAGCCTTCAGGTTCCTGCTCTTAACACCCACCCCATGGGTACCTGCTGTACCTGGCGGACACTTTCTGCCCCAAGGGCTGCCCAGTCCCTCCACCTACCTGAGGGTGGGGGAACATTGCCCACCCAGAGCCTGAGCAGCCAGGTTGTGCCCTTTGGTGTAGCAGGACGCTGTGATATTTGCAGGCTTCCCAGCACTCCCATGTGCAGCAGAGCTGAATTTTGTCTATTTTTAATTTCATTGCATTCCTTCAGTAAAACTCTCATGGGGAGAAAAAAATGTAAGGAGGGGGAAAAAAAAAAAGGAAAGAGAAAGGAGTTGAGGGGAAAGGCAGCCCCAAATCAAAATTAAATCCTGTGTTTGATGGTTACTGCCTGGGAGCAGGCAGCAGCTGGTATTGCTGTACCTGCCCTGCCCCATATCCCTTCACACCCAGAACTAGCCCAGGAACATGCCCTCCCATCCCTGCCACCCCTTCCATGTCTCAACACCACTGGCTTAACTGGTCCCAGCAGCCCTGCAGCAGCTCATGCCATACTCTGGGTCTCAGGTGAGGTCCCAGGCGTGCTTGGCTCCCCTGCTGCAGCGAGCATCCCACTGGAGGCTCCCATCGAGGGGCCAGGGACAGTCAGTGCCCATGGTGGGATCCTGTTGGGATTGCTGGGCCTGGCTGGGTGTGCAGTAGGTGCTGGGGAGCAGAATCAGCCTGTGCAGTGCATCAGGGAAGCTCCCTGCTGCAGGGCATTGCCACAGGCTAGCAAAGAGCATATTAAGCTCGTTAATTAATGATGGGAAATAAGAGTTGCAAGGAGAGATGGATTCGTGCCAAGGGCTTTGCTGGCAGCTGTACTGGGCCCTGGGTGAGCGATGGGAACCCCCCACCTCTGCACCGCTGCTGCTACACGGGGCAAACTTGGCAAATTTTGGCTGTGAGGGCCCAGCTGCAGGTCAGGGGAAGAGCCGGCAGAGCGACACTGCTCTGATTTACACCGCAGCCTTGTCCCTAAAGCATCCCAGGGGTCAAGTCTCTATAGAAACCCCACCAAAACATGAACACACAGAGCCCAATTCCCGACCCAGGAACTGCGCTGCCGAGCCCTCTGTGCCTGGGAAAAGGCTTCATGCCGCTGGGATTGCTGCCAGGAGGGAAAAACCACTGCTCTGCCGACTGCCTGAGCCCGGGAATGTCACTGCGGCCGCAGGCTCCCTGCTGTCCCTGCTCTGCAGCTGTGCCCGGGCGAGGAGCAAGGCCAGGGGCTGTGGCTGGCAACCAACCCCCTTCTCCTGCATGGCAATGGAGCAGCTCCAGGGCTGGGGCTGCTCCAAGGATTCGACACATCGTGGGGGCCACCAGGTCTCTGTTTTCCCCAGCAGACGGGGCCAGTGGGATGCCGAGGTCCCCAGGGGGGCACGGCCAGCAGGCAGCCCAACGGGGTTCGTGCAAGAACGTGACAGAAGGGACGAGCCGGAGCAGCAGTTCCCAGAACCGGTGTTTGCCTTGGCAGCCCCAGCCTCTGTGCCTCACTCTCCAGACGCCCAGCTCCTAGGGGGAATAGCTGCATGTCTAAAACCAGGCCTGGCAGCAGGGCTGGTATCTGCCTGGGGACAGGGGCTGGGGGATGGCCAATGCCCCCACACTGCATTCCTGCCCCGCTGCTGCCAGGCTGAGCTTTCCCAATGGCAGCCCCGCTCAGGGACTGTGCCTGCTGAGCAAGCCCAGGCTCGGGGGAACAATGTCACCTGCTCTTTAACTTCTGTCCATTAGTTTTCCACTCCCCAAAGCCGGGAAGGACCCTGTCCCACCCCACCCCATCCCATCCACATGGCCAGCAGCACAGCTTCCCACAAGCCTGTTGTGCTCGCAGCGCAGGGAACAGCTCCTAGGAGAAGCTCGGGCCTGAGCAGCTCAGGCTCAGCTGGAGCGGCTCAGTCTGGCCCCAGGAGGAGCCAGCTGGGATAGGACCACAGCAGCAGGGTCCTGGGACCAGAGGTATGCTGTGTGGTGTGCACAGCTTCCCCCACCTCCACCCGGAGCTGAGCTGCACAACACATCTCTCAAAACCTTTATTGTCAGCAAATAACAAAAGTCAGCCCTGCGGCAGCACAGGGAGCCCAGAGAGAGAGGGGTGCTGGCACCCAGGGCTCGCTGCCCCGGCGGGTCCCCTGCACCAGCCCCTTCCCTGTTCTCCTGGGCAGCAGCAGGGCTGGGCGTGCACAGGGGGGACGGGTGAGATGGGGGGCACGTGTCATTCTCCAAAGCAAGGAGCACATTTACAACTGCTTATAAATAAACAACAACAATGAGAAACCTCCGGCTCTGGGAAGCAGGGGGAGGTCCTGCTGCCCAGGCCACCAGCCCAATGCGCTCTGTCCTCCAAAGGTGGGGAGAGGGGAGCCCCCTCCACCAGGGCTGCAGCTGCCAGGTGCCCCCTGGCACAGGCTCTGCCTCCAGGGAGATCAGGCTGGGGGGCACCAACCTAAACCAGCCCACAGAGCAGGCTGGGGCACCTGCCCGGGTGCACCTATAGGGATTCAAGGACAGGGATGTAGGGAGGTGCCAGGCATAACAGTGGACAGAGCCGTCTGTGGGACCCAGGGAGAGTGAGAGCCAGGGCATGGAGCCTGGGAAGGGCCAGGAGAAGGGCAGTGCTGCCAGGTATCCCACATCTCCAGCAGCTGGTGAGGAAGAGGGCTGGACAGCCTGACCCCAGCCCCAAACACTGAGGGACAGCATGGAGCACCCTCCCATGGTGGGACTCCTGCCACCACCTTCCCCCCATCCTCAGCCCTTTGCACCATCCCCTGCACACAGGGACATCCCCACACCTGCCCTGCTGCCTCCCATGCTCGGGGGGCTGGTGGAAGGGCTGGGGAGGGCAGAGCGCATTGGGAACCACCAGAGATACCTTCTACCTTTGCCTTTAAACACTGAAGCTTATATTAGAGACTATGATATATAACCCAGGGGCAGGGCTCTCCTGCCCGGAGTAGAGACAGCAGAGAGTGCACAGCTCCGTGGCCAGCCTGGTGAGGGTCTGCTCCGGCTGGGAGCAGGAGGTTAGTACAGGAGGGGCACAGAGCGTGCGGGCAGGCCGGCGGGGACGCTGTCTAGGGCTGGTTCTTCGCCTCGGGGTCTTTGTCGTAGATGTAGCTTCCCACAGCTCCGGTGTTGACACCTGCATGGGGCAAGATACAGGAGGGTGAGGACATGGGCAGGAAGGTGGCATGCTCCAGGAGGATGTCCCCTCTGTGTGGTGGCATGAGCATCGAGAGCGGCAGCCCGCGCAGGGCACGTGCCCCTGGACTGGGTGCCCACCCCATGGGGCCCAGGCACTCACCCTTCGGCCCGAAGAGGATCCCGTAGCAGGGCTTGTGGCAGTACGGCTGTCCATCATGCTGTGGGGGGCAGAGAGAGAAACCTGTCACCTGGGCTGGGGGCCAGGGAAAATCCAGCGTCCAGGACACGTCCACCTGGCTGGACACCTCTCTCGCTCTGCCTGTCCCCTGCAGACACCCCAGCACTTCCCCAGGCTGAGGGGCTGCTCCTCCCAGCCCTGCCCTCCTGCAAAGGCAGCGGGTGCCCGTGGGGATGGCTTGGGACATCTCAGCCATGCCCCACTGGCATCCCCCGGTGTGCAGGCCAGGCGTCTAAGGCTGGGACACCCTTACCTCGGCGTGGCCCCCCGGGGTCAGCGTCTTGCTGCAGCGCTCACAGCGTAGGCAGGGACGGTGCCAGTCCTTCCCCAGCGAAGTCACCTTCTCGGCTGGAGTGGGACAAGGAGGGAGGGTCACACCAGCCCCCTGCACCATGCTGAGGGGGAGCATTCCCCGTGGGGATATCACAAAATCCCGAGAGAGCCCTCAGGACCTCCAGCCTCCCACATCCCTCCCACCCCTGTGGTGCCTCGCAGGTGACAGAGGATGGCTGAGGACAGCTGTTACCACGTGGGAGGTGACAGCAGGGGATACAATGCAGATAAAGCCCTGCACCTAGGAGCATATCCAAGAGGATCCATCCCTGAAGGGCCCTCAGGCACATCCCTCTGTACCCACAACCCTCTCTCTGATCCAAACCCCGCTCCCAGCCCCTTGCATGCCCCTGCATGCCCCAGGGTTCCCCATGGGGCCATGCCACCCTGCAGCCAGCACCCACTGCCCACTCGCCATCTTACCAAAGTACACTCTCTTGCCACAGCGTGGGCACATGTTGGGCTCCCCGGTGAAGGTGGTGACACTGGAGGCTGGAAGAAAAGAGGACATGTGCATGGGAAGTGGGGGGACATCTCGGCCAGGACACACCTGGGGGTGGCGGACCCCACACGCAAACCCTGCACCCCACACCGTCACCAGACGTGCTGGCTCTGGACTGGTTGCCCAGCAGGGCAAAGGGCCGGGCTGCCTGTCCTGCCCTGCCCCTCACCTTTGCTGGGTCCCTTGGGAGGTGCAGCATTCACCTTCCTCTCCTCCACCTTCACCGGGTGCTCGATGGGTCCCGGAGCAGTCTGCCCCTCGATCTGCGGCTTGTCGTAGATGTACGAGCCGGCACCGCCGATGTTCACCCCTGCACAGGGGCACACAGAGGCTGTGGGGGCCTGGGAGCACTCGGGGTCTCCATCGTCCCCCCAGCCCCCTGTCCCACCTCCCCCAGCCCCGCTGAGCCAAGGGCCCCTGCTGCACTTCAGCCCCGGCTTGCTTTCTCCTGACCCAGGCTTTCTCCAGCCGCATCTGGGATAGGAGAGTGACTCCACCTTCTCTCGGAATGGGAATTTGTTTTTTTAAATATTAAAAAAAAAAAAAAGGGCAGCTGTCAGAATGGATTCTTTCCTCCCTCCCTCCCTCCTTCCCTCCAGCAGCTCTTCTCTCCCTCTGCACAAGCAGACAGCAGGCCTGGGACTGCAGTTTGCTGGCTTGATGCTCAGCCCATGCTAGCTTGGCTTCTGGGATGTTGTTGAGGCCATCAGTGGGGATGAGGGGACGTGGCCCCTCCTGCAGCCCTGAGCACAGTCCCACACACAGCAGGGGCACAGACCTACCTTTGGGGCCAAACAGTGTGGCGTAACAGGGCTTGTGGCAGAAGGGCTTCCCATCGTGCTGGGGAGAGAGGGCAGTGTTAGGATGCTGAGTGGTGACCACGGTTCCCTCAGGAGCACTTCCATCCTCTGGTGTTCACAGACCACCACACCCTAAAATGCACCCAGCTGTGGGACTGCAGCACCAGCCTAACCCGACCTGAGCACTTGGGAGTTTCGCCTGCATCAACCACTCGGGCTGTTCTGCACATGCTGTGCCCTGGGGCTGGGGCACCAGCACCCCGTGGCAGCTCAGCCAAGGGGCACCTCCACGCCCCGGCCCAGCCTCGTGGCACCGGACCCAGCAAGACATCACCTCACCCCCTCAGCATCCTGTGTGCAGCCAGGCCATTCTCGGGTGCTCAGAGCACCGTGGAAGCCCCGAGCTTCGTCTTTCCCTCGCCTTGGCCTGAGATCAGAGGCCCCGCATGGGCGCTGGTCCCAGCCCAGCTGCTATCGACCCCACTATCGTCTGGGGCGATTATCACAGGAAGGCATGAGGCAGGCGATAAGCCCTGGAACTCCCCACAGCCGTTTCTCATGGGCCAGCTGGAACCGAGTCCAAGAGTAAAGAAAGAGCGTTTGTGGCTGGAGCAGGGGGCCAGCAGGGCTGCCACACACACTGCCCTGGGTAGGAAACCCACTGGGAGCCCGTTCTCAGGCAGGATCCCACCCCATTGCTTGCTTGGCTCCACTCAGCATCTCAGCCCTGCTCCTGCCCTCCATCCCTGTGCTGCAAGGCAAGGACTCCTTGCCCACGAAGGGCAGGGTGGCAGCTGAGCAGCGGTGCCGTGCCAAAGGCGAGGGCCGGGACAGCCGGAGGTAAGGCCAGGGGAGTGAGAAGGCTGTGGTCTGGCCAAAGGCAGCTGCAAAATACTGCAAGGCATAAATATGAGTGTGCTCACAGCGTTGCCATGCCAGAGGGGAGGGTAAACATTTAACTGGTCTCCCCGCGACACCTTTCCAACCTAGCCTCCTCAAAAGGAGGGAGAAAAAGCAGGGAAGGGCCAAATCTGCTGTCGGCACAGTCAGTGGGGCTTGGCTGCCATCCCCTATGGGAACAGAATCCAACCTTATATGGAGAAGCAGCAAATCTTCTGGGCTTAACCCGGCCTGAAGCACAGATCCACCCACGCAGCCCCATCCTCCCCGGCAGGGCAGGCCCCGCTTCCCCACCGGCTGCGGGCAACCAGCACAGCTGTCCCTACTGCTCGCCAGCTGTGCCGCCTGCCAAAGCCAAGCTAAGGAGCTGGTGACACTGTGGAATGACAGGTGCTGCCCAAACCCAGGGCACCGGGTGTCACGCTGGGACACCGCACAGGAAAAATACAGTTGCTCCTAAGTCTGAGCAGCTGCCGCCACCGGCATGGCACCTTCACACTCCTAAGTGCTGGGTAGTGGCAGTGGCATCGCACTCCAGCACAAGCCCCGGGGCACACGGAGCACCAGTGCCGAGCTCTCGTTGCCGTGGCAACCCAGGCATTCCCCATTCTTGGTGTTTTTAACCACAGGTCACCGCAGGCTCTCAGCACACACGCGACTCCAAAGCCTGTGCAATGCCCAAACAAGTCTGCCCAGCGCATGGAACTTCAAGTGCTTCCTGAGGCATGCCAAGCCCCACCACAGCTGCCTGGGAGCCCAGGGTGACAGAGTAGGGACACCACACGTGGTGCCAGCACCACTCTGTGGCTTGCCCAGGGCTGTGCACAAGAGCACCACGAGTTGCAGCAGCAGCGGCAGCGTTTGAAGCCACAGTGTGCGCTCCTGGGCTCGCATGCCGCAGGGACAGCGCCTCCACATGGCATCGGATATCTGCCCCAGCCCCGCTCCTGGGATTCCCATCCCATCCCATCCCACGAGGCCCCCCCCTAATGCCAGCACAGCTCCCACCCTGCCCGCCCTGGCAGCTCTTACCTCAGCGTGCCCGCCCGGGGTCAGGGTCTTGTTGCAGCGCTCACACTTCAGGCAGAACTTGTGCCAGTCCTTGCCCAGAGAGGACACCTTCTCGGCTGCAGAGGACACGAGAGAGGGGTGAGCCACTGCCCAGCACTTGCTGAAGCCCCTGGGGAAGCCAGGCTGTGGGAACCACGAGGGGCTGCACCCGAGGGGGGCTGCACTCGCTCAAGGGGGGCTGCTCACACTGCACACATCGGCCGCGCTGCAGGAAAGGGGGACCACCCTGCTGCAGCCCCCAGGGTCCCTGCAGCCCTGTGGGACGTGGGCACAAGCCCCCCGGTCTCTGACCCCTCATAGCGCTGCACAGCTATGAAGAAGATTAACCCTATCCCAGCTGAAAGCAGGACACCGCCCAGCTGCCATCCCACAGCCATCCTTTCCCACGCGCCAGTCCAGCAACGGTAGCATTTTCTTTCCTACTCCCCGTGTCTATTTTTACCCACCACGTTACCCGGGATGACTTCACTCCCATTCAAATATTTGGCGTTTCCATGCCCACCCCGCCCGTTCAGTCACACTCCCCCCACGCACACCCGGCCTCTCCCCGGGGAGCCTCAGCCGCAGCTCCCGAGATGCTCCCGGTGCTGCTCGCAGGAGGATGGGATGACAGACAGCCTCCACTGTCACCCGCGATGGACATTTGGCCCTGGAAAACACCTGTCCCTTGGGCGTGAGGATGCTCCCCCCTCGCCCCCAGCCCGGGAACAGGCACGACGTGCAGATGGGGGCACAGCCACAAACCTGCGGAGCGACTCGCTGCCGGCACTGGAAACGGTTTCAAAGCATCAGTGGGCAAATTCAGGGAAGGCAAATGCTTTGAGGCTGGTTATATGAGTACAAATACAACCCCTCCATCTGGCCCTGAGCTGTAGGTCTCCAGGAGCGCCCTGGGAGGCAGCACAAGCTGCCAGCGCTCATCTTGCATCCTCAGCCTTGCACCATCCCTTCTCCCTCCCGGCTCCTGGGCAGCCGAGGGCTGCCTTGTGCCCCCCACGGATTCCTGCTGGCCCTCCCTCTGCCCTGCACATGTGCAGAGACAGCTGGAAAACAGTGTGAGCCCATTAAAGCCACCGTAAAACTAAATCAGGAGGGCCAAATAAAATATTTAACAAGCAAATAAAAGCGCAACCAGAGCCGGCCCCACTCTCCAGGAAGACCTCCTCCACGATGTCGGGTTTCCCCCCCGAGGACCTCCGCAAATGTCACCTGTTTGCATCCACTCAGGATGGGGGTCAAGAGCTCCCCAAAGGGCAGGTCCTGGCTTCCAGAGCCGCCCTCCTCCCAAGGCAAACAGCTGCATCCGGGGCATGCCACAAGGCCAAGATAAGCCGAAACAATGCCATCACCACCCAAAAATTCCATCCCAGTGCAAAGCAGGATGGCTGGTGGCGGGAGGGGCAGCGTGAAGGGGCAGAGCCAGAGCCATTGCACCGGGGTGCACAGGAGACCCCTGAGAGTATCCCCAAGCAAGCACGTGGAAGATGGACTTCAGGGACTCGCATCAGTTGGAAGAAACTCTAAATCCACCCCCCGGTGATTCACAGGCCGTTGAACCAAACCCGGGCAGGAGCACACAGCAGGGTGAAGAGATGCCCCACCACAGCCAGGGGTCTGTGCCTGCCTGCCCAAAGTTGCCAGGGCAAATCCCTGCTGGTTCCAAGCCCAGGGGCTCAGGAGGGCTCATGTCTCCCCAGCCCCTCACAGAAGGCAGCACACGAGGAAGGGGCCAGGGCCAGGGCCAGAACTGCCCTCCTTTTCCTCTGCAGCCCTCATCTGTCTCTGGGAGCAGAGAACTAGCCTCAGGGTAAACAGCCCCCAGGCCCCCCAAGACCCCAGGGATTCCCCAAAAGCAAGGGGAATACTGAGGTCCCAGCACCCCACTGCCCTGGGGGCACCGCAGGAGCCCTGCATCCTCCCAGCCCTCCCGGCAGGAACGGGTGCCTCCCCGGGGTGACCAGGGAGGGAGACGGAGCGTGATGGGCTGAAAGCCGAGCCAGGGGCTCGGGGCCAAAGAACCACTCGGCTTTGTCACAGTGGATGCACAGCCAGGCCGGGCTGTGCTCCGGCTGCGTCACCCCCGTGCTCCCCCCGCTGCCCCGACCCAGCGCCGTCATGGCCACGGGTACAAAGCAAGGAGGAAGCTCCCGGCGGATGTTTTCCAGAGGCCATTGCAATCACAGCTGGCCACAGCCCACAGCAGCTCCTTCCTGCTCCCGCGATACATGATGCTCCCCCAATGACCCCCCCCCGATAATATTTCAGCAGATGGAAATCCTTGCCTCTCCCTGACGGATGCACCCCGCTGCCAATGCATCCCTCGGCCATGCAGAGCAAGAGGGATCTCACTGGCACCCACAGCGCGTCGCAGGGGATGGGGCAGGAGGGGGGAGGCGGCCGGGTGCTCCCGGAGCACAAGGACAGCCCGGGAACCACGGGGGCTGCCCCTTGCCTCCAGATGGAAACGCTGCGCAGACGCTGGTCAGGCATCCTCTGGCTGCAAACAAGGATTCCCGGGGGATGCATCCGGGACCGGCACAGCCGGGATGGCTTTCCAGAAGGCATTGTTTGCAGCGAGCAGAGGAAGCAGCTTGGAGCCACCCCAGCCCATTTCCAGGGCAGCAGCCTGCGGCCACACCATCCCATAAATCACTGCGGAGGGAAAGAACCAGCGCCCAGATTTCCTGTCACTCGGCCACAGCTGCTCCGCTATTGCATCAGCTCCAGGAGGAAAAGTCTCTGGCCACATCCTCCCGCTGCTGGGGGGAGCCCCGCTCCTCACCCCAGCGAGCCCAGGGGTCACCCCACCATCGGCACTGCAAGAGCAGCCCGGGGCAGAGCAGTGCCGGGGCTGTGTCCGGCTCTGCGCTGGGAGCACGGGATGGCACAGGGCTCCGGGGCAGAGACGTCACTGCACCCAGCCTCTGCCACCAAATGCAGTGCCCCATCCTCTCCACATCACATCGAGTGCACGCACACCCTGCTCTGGTCCCTGAATCCCACACTTACACACTCAGCCCTCAAGCCAGCCGGATTTAAACCAGCTGTGCAGCACCCCCTGGAAGGGCAGAGTTAAGGGTACTTTGCAGGAATTTGGCCTCTGCCGCACGTGTGTGGCTCAGGGGTTTGCCAGCCCTTCCTTACCCACACTGCCAGGGGTGGGCACTGGGTGCCCATGGATAATAAACCTCTCCCCAGGGGAAGCACCCCCAAGGAGAGGGGGAGCACAGCCAGGTACGTGTCTGGCTGCAGGACGCAGCTGTGAGGTGGATTTGCTCTGTGCAGGGGGGTGCAGCCCGCACTGCCGAGGGGCACCACCGGAGCTGGAGAAAACCAGAGGCCAGGAGCAGGCAAGCAGCCGAGGGGGCTGTCAAGGCAGACTGATCCGATGGCTCCACAGCAGCCCCACCCCAGAGACAACGCGGCTCAGCCCTTAATTACCCGCCGTGCCCAGACAAAGCAGCTGGCGCAGGCCAGAGGTGGGCGCATCTTCTCAGGATGGGAAGAGAGCATCCCTCCTCCCAGTTTCTGTGCCGCCGGCCGCGCCAGAGCCAGCCAGCTCCAGGCCCTCGCACAGGTATTTCCACAGCCTGACGTCAGTGCTGCTCCCGGGCGGAGGCTTATTCAGCAAAAGGAACCGTAAGTGCAGCTGCGTCTCTGCAAAGGGCCGGGCCGTGCCCCATCCATCCTACCAGAGCCCTGGGAGGGCACGGGGAAGGGCTGACAAAGCCCAGTCTGGCAGTAAGGATGCCAAATCCCCACAGGGATCCAGCGACAGGCATCCCTGGCAGAGAGGGATGCTGTCAGACTGTAGATGCGCTTCAAAGCAGTTGCAGACACAAAGGAATGAAGAGAGAAAAGTGCAGGGAAAGGAGCCTTGGTAAATAGCTGGAAATAGAGCCAAGAGCCGTGAGCCAGCAGCCTCATCCCCTCCCCGGTTCCTCACAAGGTGGCCAAGAGATGGAAAAGGTGGAAGGACAGGTTGAGGATTTCCTGCCACGCCATGCCGGGCTATGTCCCAGCCATGCTGCCCTGCCCAGGGTCTGCGCTGCCTTCCCGTGCCCCTCACCCCATCCCCACCCCTGCCCTCCTCAGGCACAGCCAGGCAGCTCCTCTCCCCCATCCCACAGCCAGTGCTGACGGTTACACCGCACCCTGATTTGTGGCCAAACATATATATTTAGCCTCCCTGCAGCAAGGCAAGGCAGCCCTCCAGCCTCAGCCACTCGCTTGCTGGGCTCCCTCCAAGCGTGCAACAAAGCCAGCTCAGTACGGCCTTGCTGCAGAGCACAGCTGGGGGGGAACAAGGAATATCCCAGGCGGGGGCTCCCACTCCCAGCCAAGGGGAGGGACAAGGTCTTCCCCGGGATCCGAGCCCCCACATAGCCGAGCCACTCGGGTGTTTGATTTCCAGCCACAGCCCCAAGGCACAGCACGGCTCCCATCCACCCTGCTGCTCCCTGCCTCTCCTCTGACAGAGCCTCACCTCCTGCAGGCACTTCCCTGGCCAGGAGCCTCCAATCTCCCGCTCTGGTGTGCAGGGCCAGCAAGTCCCTCACCGTTTTCCACAGGGCTTCATCAAGCAGCATCTGCATGGGATGCATTTGAGGTTGGGCAGCTTGACTGTGTCTGTGCTGGGAGAGGATCAGCAGGGGTTCCAGCCAGGCACTGGGTTCAGCCAGGGCTGAGCCCAAGGAATCAGCTGCTCTTCAGCTGCTTAGCAGCCCCACCTGTGAGGCATGGCAGGCAGGACCCCGAGGGTGGACAGGACCCCGAGGGATGCAGGGGATGCAGCCCACCCTGCCAAGGGACACCACCAGAAAATCAGAGCCCAGCCTGGAGCCCTCCCCTCGCCCCCCACACGGCCAGGGGCAGGGTGGCCAGTGAGAGCCGGGCACAGGCAGGCCCACACGCAAACCACTCCTGGGCAGTTGCTGGTTCAGAGCACAGTGTTCCTTCTGCACACTGAGGTGTCGTCTCTGGCAGGCAGTGCCGGGAGAATAAGACAGTTTCCTGGCCTGTTTCAGCAAGAGCAGGATTCTGGGACATGCTGGAGCAGCCAAGCCTGTCAAAGTGCCCCTCCTGCCCCATGGCTCCTCACCTCCCCACCCTGCTGGCCCCCCACAACTCCAAGCAGGGCTCAGCCCAGGGCTGTGGGCAACACAATGCCAACAGAGACAGCAGCGGGAGAGGATGCTCAGCATCTCCCTTGGGGCCACAGCACTGGTGCTCCCCATGGCCAAGTGCACAGCAGGATGGTGGGACAGCTCTCCCCATCCTCATGCCAGGACCTATCCCCCACCATCACCTCCCTGGTAGCTTCAGGGCCCTTGGCAGGAGCAATGGGCATCACCATCCCACCACAACCAGAAGTGGCACCACGGCTCATGCTCCAGGCTCTGTATTTGATTGCAACACTGCAGTGACAGATTTTCCATTACTTCTTGCTTGGGCGTTCCTGCTCCGCCTTTCCTTGCCTTTCCTTTCCAGTCCCATCACCTCACCTCTCCCCATCCCTGTGCTCCTGCCAGGGACAGGGAGGGAGGATGGGAACACGAGGATCTCTGTCTGCCTAGAAGCTGGGGCACGAGTGCAGGACTCTACAATCCAGACACCAAACTGAGTCACCCAGGAGCAGCCCCGGGTTTGCTGAAAGCCGCCTGCCAGCTCCAAGCCTCCAGCACCCACAGCCCCGGGAGCAGCACCGTTCCCCACAGGTGGTGATGCCGGCAGCACGCTGCCAGGAGCCCCAGCAAAGCCCAGTACACAAGAGCAAGGGGACCCAGCCCTCACGCCACCCTGTTCCACACTCCCACAGATCGTTTTCTGTAGCCCGTGCTATTTTCCTGAGGGAAAAACTAATGCTAATCAGCCTGTTCTTCAGCTTCCCACAGAGGCATCCCTCCCCCCGGCAGGGCTCTGCGCAGGGAGCAGGGAAGTGGAGCATCCTTAGTCACCATTCTGCAAGGTGCACTCACGCTCCGAGACCTGGGAGCAGGCAGTTCCCAAGGAGCCCAGCCGGCTCCGAGCTGGAAAGCCCGGGCTGTGCCGACACGGACGCGCCGACGCTGCACCGGCTGCACTTGGGGAGCCACTGCCTTTGTTAGGGACGGCTGCAGTGGAAATCAAGCCCTCCTGCCTCTCCTGCCCCACCGTCTCCCTGCCTGGAGCCAAGGACAGCGGTTACTTATTAATTGCACGGTGGCTTCTGCAGCTTGAATTTCGCCGGGCTGACCCGCCGGTGCCGTGCTCTGCAGGGAGAGCGCCCCACACCTGGCTGCACCCCGTGTCCTGCTGCGCTCCGGCGTGACCCTGGGGTCAAAGGCACCTGCTGCAGGCCCCTTGCAGCACGCGGGGCTTGGGCCCTTTTTGCTTCCCAGCTGGATGTGCCCGTGTCCTCAGTCCCCCTCTGGAATTCCACCAGCAAACCAGCCCTGGAGAGCACCTTTAAGCCTGGGGGGGCTACTGAGTGACTCCCATCTGTTTTTAGGATGCCCCTTTCCAAACAAACGGAGCAGCAGCCTCCCACCAGCCCTCACGCTCCCCAGCTCCCCAAAAGCCGTCCGCAGCCGGACTCCGCCGCACGCGTGCTCGCTGCATCCCTGGGGCTTGTGCCTGCCTCGTGCTTGGGATGGGAAAACAGGAAACCCCCCGCTGCCGCAATCCCCCGCTGTTCTGGGAAGAAAGGATGGGAGCGGAAAGGCTTGGCCGGGGCTCCTGGTGACCCTGCAAAACTCATTTAAGGCTCAGCAATGCAAAAGGGAGCTGGGGAAGTGTGTGGCTGTTTGGCTGCAGGAGACTCTAGTCCCTCCGGAGCTTCCTGCCAGAAGTGATAACCCAAACCCGAGCCCAAGCCCAGCCCACTGCCACCTGCCAGCGCGGGATGGGAGCTGGCCCCGCAGCTGCCAGCAGTGCTGCTCCTCCGGTTAAACATTCACTTCATCCAGCCAACGTCCCAAAGCAGGAAAGTTAGCCCCGACCATTCCTGGAAACAATGTCACAGACCTCAACCTCCTTTAGAA